>JAOYRU010000761.1:0-68222 GCA_026315105.1 Locusta migratoria
CTCCAGGGGTGGCAATAGCTGAGCTTTGGCCGCCAGACACGGATAGTAAAATTTCGGCCACAGTGTTGCCAACTGCCGTGGTTAGGCGCGCGACACCTGAAGTAAAGTTTGCCTGTTGTCGAAGTTTTGAAGTAAAAAGGGGAAAGGCAAAAATTTGGAGAGTTGCGATCTGTAGCAACGCTGTGGGCACTCTATCGGGGTTTTTAATGTGTATGTGAGGGTGAATTTGGAACGATGGGAGCCGCCAGGAGGCACGAAAGCCGTAGTAAGTAGGAGGTATATTTTGCAGAAACATTGTACGTGTTTCCAGTTGTGACATACGTGAATTTCAGTGTAATACTTCGTGTTTAGGTGGGACACGCAAGGAGGGACGGAAGGAAGCAGCAGGGGCTGATATTTCGGCTCCAGGGGTGGCAATAGCTGAGCTTTGGCCGCCCAGACATGGATAGTAAAATTTCGGCCACAGTGTTGCCAACTGCCGTGGTTAGGCGCGCGACACCTGAAGTAAAAGTTTGCCTGTTGTCGAATATTTGAAGTAAAAAGGGAAAGGCAAAATTTGGAGAGTTGCGATCTGTAGCAACGCTGTGGGCACTCTATCGGGGTTTTAATGTGTATGTGAGGGTGAATTTGGAACGATGGGAGCCGCCAGGAGGCACGAAAGCCGTAGTAAGTAGGAGGTATATTTTGCAGAAACATTGTACGTGTTTCCAGTTGTGACATACGTGAATTTCAATGTAATACTTCGTGTTTAGGTGGGACACGCAAGGAGGGACGGAAGGAAGCAGCAGGGGCTGATATTTCGGCTCCAGGGGTGGCAATAGCTGAGCTTTGGCCGCCAGACACGGATAGTAAAATTTCGGCCACAGTGTTGCCAACTGCCGTGGTTAGGCGCGCGACACCTGAAGTAAAAGTTTGCCTGTTGTCGAAGTTTTGAAGTAAAAAGGGAAAGGCAAAATTTGGAGAGTTGCGATCTGTAGCAACGCTGTGGGCACTCTATCGGGGTTTTAATGTGTATGTGAGGGTGAATTTGGAACGATGGGAGCCGCCAGGAGGCACGAAAGCCGTAGTAAGTAGGAGGTATATTTTGGAAAAAAACTTTTTACGTGTTTCCAGTTGTGACATACGTGAATTTCAATGTAATCCGTCGTGTTTAGGCGGGACACGCAAGGAGGGACGGAAGGAAGCAGCAGGGGCTGATATTTCGGCTCCAGGGGTGGCAATAGCTGAGATTTGGCCGCCAGACACGGATAGTAAAATTTCGGCCACAGTGTTGCCAACTGCCGTGGTTAGGCGCGCGACACCTGAAGTAAAAGTTTGCCTGTTGTCGAAGTTTTGAAGTAAAAAGGGAAACGCAAAATTTGGAGAGTTGCGATCTGTAGCAACGCTGTGGGCACTCTATCGGGGTTTTAATGTGTATGTGAGGGTGAATTTGGAACGAGGGAGCCGCCAGGAGGCACGAAAGCCGTAGTAAGTAGGAGGTATATTTTGCAGAAACATTGTACGTGTTTCCAGTTGTGACATACGTGAATTTCAATGTAATACTTCGTGTTTAGGTGGGACACGCTAGGAGGGACGGAAGGAAGCAGCACGGGCTGATATTTCGGCTCCAGGGGGTGGCAATAGCTGAGCTTTGGCCGCCAGACACGGATAGTAAAATTTCGGCCACAGTGTTGCCAACTGCCGTGGTTAGGCGCGCGACACCTGAAGTAAATGTTTGCCTGTTGTCGAAGTTTTGAAGTAAAAAGGGAAAGGCAAAATTTGGAGAGTTGCGATCTGTAGCAACGCTGTGGGCACTCTATCGGGGTTTTAATGTGTATGTGAGGGTGAATTTGGAACGATGGGAGCCGCCAGGAGGCACGAAAGCCGTAGTAAGTAGGAGGTATATTTTGCAGAAACATTGTACGTGTTTCCAGTTGTGACATACGTGAATTTCATTGTAATACTTCGTGTTTAGGTGGGACACGCAAGGAGGGACGGAAGGAAGCAGCAGGGGCTGATATTTCGGCTCCAGGGGTGGCAATAGCTGAGCTTTGGCCGCCAGACACGGATAGTAAAATTTCCGCCACAGTGTTGCCAACTGCCGTGGTTAGGCGCGCGACACCTGAAGTAAAAGTTTGCCTGTTGTCGAAGTTTTGAAGTAAAAAGGGAAAGGCAAAATTTGGAGAGTTGCGATCTGTAGCAACGCTGTGGGCACTCTATCGGGGTTTTAATGTGTATGTGAGGGTGAATTTGGAACGATGGGAGCCGCCAGGAGGCACGAAAGCCGTAGTAAGTAGGAGGTATATTTTGCAGAAACATTGTACGTGTTTCCAGTTGTGACATACGTGAATTTCATTGTAATACTTCGTGTTTAGGTGGGACACGCAAGGAGGGACGGAAGGAAGCAGCAGGGGCTGATATTTCGGCTCCAGGGGTGGCAATAGCTGAGCTTTGGCCGCCAGACACGGATAGTAAAATTTCGGCCACAGTGTTGCCAACTGCCGTGGTTAGGCGCGCGACACCTGAAGTAAAAGTTTGCCTGTTGTCGAAGTTTTGAAGTAAAAAGGGAAAGGCAAAATTTGGAGAGTTGCGATCTGTAGCAACGCTGTGGGCACTCTATCGGGGTTTTAATGTGTATGTGAGGGTGAATTTGGAACGATGGGAGCCGCCAGGAGGCACGAAAGCCGTAGTAAGTAGGAGGTATATTTTGCAAAAAACTTTTTACGTGTTTCCAGTTGTGACATACGTGAATTTCAATGTAATCCGTCGTGTTTAGGTGGGACACGCAAGGAGGGACGGAAGGAAGCAGCAGGGGCTGATATTTCGGCTCCAGGGGTGGCAATAGCTGAGCTCTGGCCGCCAGACACGGATAGTAAAATTTCGGCCACAGTGTTGCCAACTGCCGTGGTTAGGCGCTCGACACCTGAAGTAAAAGTTTGCCTGTTGTCGAAGTTTTGAAGTAAAAAGGGAAAGGCAAAATTTGGAGAGTTGCGATCTGTAGCAACGCTGTGGGCACTCTATCGGGGTTTTAATGTGTATGTGAGGGGTGAATTTGGAACGATGGGAGCCGCCAGGAGGCACGAAAGCCGTAGTAAGTAGGAGGTATATTTTGCAGAAACATTGTACGTGTTTCAGTTGTGACATACGTGAATTTCAATGTAATACTTCGTGTTTAGGTGGGACACGCAAGGAGGGACGGAAGGAAGCAGCAGGGGCTGATATTTCGGCTCCAGGGGTGGCAATAGCTGAGCTTTGGCCGCCAGACACGGATAGTAAAATTTCGGCCACAGTGTTGCCAACTGCCGTGGTTAGGCGCGCGACACCTGAAGTAAAAGTTTGCCTGTTGTCGAAGTTTTGAAGTAAAAAGGGAAAGGCAAAATTTGGAGAGTTGCGATCTGTAGCAACGCTGTGGGCACTCTATCGGGGTTTTAATGTGTATGTGAGGGTGAATTTGGAACGATGGGAGCCGCCAGGAGGCACGAAAGCCGTAGTAAGTAGGAGGTATATTTTGCAAAAAACATTGTACGTGTTTCCAGTTGTGACATACGTGAATTTCAATGTAATCCGTCGTGTTTAGGTGGGACACGCAAGGAGGGACGGAAGGAAGCAGCAGGGGCTGATATTTCGGCTCCAGGGGTGGCAATAGCTGAGCTTTGGCCGCCAGACACGGATAGTAAAATTTCGGCCACAGTGTTGCCAACTGCCGTGGTTAGGCGCGCGACACCTGAAGTAAAAGTTTGCCTGTTGTCGAAGTTTTGAAGTAAAAAGGGGAAAGGCAAAATTTGGAGAGTTGCGATCTGTAGCAACGCTGTGGGCACTCTATCGGGGTTTTAATGTGTATGTGAGGGTGAATTTGGAACGATGGGAGCCGCCAGGAGGCACGAAAGCCGTAGTAAGTAGGAGGTATATTTTGCAGAAACATTGTACGTGTTTCCAGTTGTGACATACGTGAATTTCAATGTAATACTTCGTGTTTAGGTGGGACACGCAAGGAGGGACGGAAGGAAGCAGCAGGGGCTGATATTTCGGCTCCAGGGGTGGCAATAGCTGAGCTTTGGCCGCCAGACACGGATAGTAAAATTTCGGCCACAGTGTTGCCAACTGCCGTGGTTAGGCGCGCGACACCTGAAGTAAAAGTTTGCCTGTTGTCGAAGTTTTGAAGTAAAAAGGGAAAGGCAAAATTTGGAGAGTTGCGATCTGTAGCAACGCTGTGGGCACTCTATCGGGGTTTTAATGTGTATGTGAGGGTGAATTTGGAACGATGGGAGCCGCCAGGAGGCACGAAAGCCGTAGTAAGTAGGAGGTATATTTTGCAGAAACATTGTACGTGTTTCCAGTTGTGACATACGTGAATTTCAATGTAATACTTCGTGTTTAGGTGGGACACGCAAGGAGGGACGGAAGGAAGCAGCAGGGGCTGATATTTCGGCTCCAGGGGTGGCAATAGCTGAGCTTTGGCCGCCAGACACGGATAGTAAAATTTCGGCCACAGTGTTGCCAACTGCCGTGGTTAGGCGCGCGACACCTGAAGTAAAAGTTTGCCTGTTGTCGAAGTTTTGAAGTAAAAAGGGAAAGGCAAAATTTGGAGAGTTGCGATCTGTAGCAACGCTGTGGGCACTCTATCGGGGTTTTAATGTGTATGTGAGGGTGAATTTGGAACGATGGGAGCCGCCAGGAGGCACGAAAGCCGTAGTAAGTAGGAGGTATATTTTGCAAAAAACTTTTTACGTGTTTCCAGTTGTGACATACGTGAATTTCAATGTAATCCGTCGTGTTTAGGTGGGACACGCAAGGAGGGACGGAAGGAAGCAGCAGGGGCTGATATTTCGGCTCCAGGGGTGGCAATAGCTGAGCTCTGGCCGCCAGACCCGGATAGTAAAATTTCGGCCACAGTGTTGCCAACTGCCGTGGTTAGGCGCTCGACACCTGAAGTAAAAGTTTGCCTGTTGTCGAAGTTTTGAAGTAAAAAGGGAAAGGCAAAATTTGGAGAGTTGCGATCTGTAGCAACGCTGTGGGCACTCTATCGGGGTTTTAATGTGTATGTGAGGGTGAATTTGGAACGATGGGAGCCGCCAGGAGGCACGAAAGCCGTAGTAAGTAGGAGGTATATTTTGCAGAAACATTGTACGTGTTTCCAGTTGTGACATACGTGAATTTCAATGTAATCCGTCGTGTTCAGGTGGGACACGCAAGGAGGGACGGAAGGAAGCAGCAGGGGCTGATATTTCGGCTCCAGGGGTGGCAATAGCTGAGCTTTGGCCGCCAGACACGGATAGTAAAATTTCGGCCACAGTGTTGCCAACTGCGGTGGTTAGGCGCTCGACACCTGAAGTAAAAGTTTGCCTGTTGTCGAAGTTTTGAAGTAAAAAGGGAAAGGCAAAATTTGGAGAGTTGCGATCTGTAGCAACGCTGTGGGCACTCTATCGGGGTTTTAATGTGTATGTGAGGGTGAATTTGGAACGATGGGAGCCGCCAGGAGGCACGAAAGCCGTAGTAAGTAGGAGGTATATTTTGCAGAAACATTGTACGTGTTTCCAGTTGTGACATACGTGAATTTCAATGTAATACTTCGTGTTTAGGTGGGACACGCAAGGAGGGACGGAAGGAAGCAGCAGGGGCTGATATTTCGGCTCCAGGGGTGGCAATAGCTGAGCTTTGGCCGCCAGACACGGATAGTAAAATTTCGGCCACAGTGTTGCCAACTGCCGTGGTTAGGCGCGCGACACCTGAAGTAAAAGTTTGCCTGTTGTCGAAGTTTTGAAGTAAAAAGGGAAAGGCAAAATTTGGAGAGTTGCGATCTGTAGCAACGCTGTGGGCACTCTATCGGGGTTTTAATGTGTATGTGAGGGTGAATTTGGAACGATGGGAGCCGCCAGGAGGCACGAAAGCCGTAGTAAGTAGGAGGTATATTTTGCAGAAACATTGTACGTGTTTCCAGTTGTGACATACGTGAATTTCAATGTAATACTTCGTGTTTAGGTGGGACACGCAAGGAGGGACGGAAGGAAGCAGCAGGGGCTGATATTTCGGCTCCAGGGGTGGCAATAGCTGAGCTTTGGCCGCCAGACACGGATAGTAAAATTTCGGCCACAGTGTTGCCAACTGCCGTGGTTAGGCGCGCGACACCTGAAGTAAAAGTTTGCCTGTTGTCGAAGTTTTGAAGTAAAAAGGGAAAGGCAAAATTTGGAGAGTTGCGATCTGTAGCAACGCTGTGGGCACTCTATCGGGGTTTTAATGTGTATGAGAGGGTGAATTTGGAACGATGGGAGCCGCCAGGAGGCACGAAAGCCGTAGTAAGTAGGAGGTATATTTTGCAAAAAACTTTTTACGTGTTTCCAGTTGTGACATACGTGAATTTCAATGTAATCCGTCGTGTTTAGGTGGGACACGCAAGGAGGGACGGAAGGAAGCAGCACGGGCTGATATTTCGGCTCCAGGGGTGGCAATAGCTGAGCTCTGGCCGCCAGACACGGATAGTAAAATTTCGGCCACAGTGTTGCCAACTGCCGTGGTTAGGCGCTCGACACCTGAAGTAAAAGTTTGCCTGTTGTCGAAGTTTTGAAGTAAAAAGGGAAAGGCAAAATTTGGAGAGTTGCGATCTGTAGCAACGCTGTGGGCACTCTATCGGGGTTTTAATGTGTATGTGAGGGTGAATTTGGAACGATGGGAGCCGCCAGGAGGCACGAAAGCCGTAGTAAGTAGGAGGTATATTTTGCAGAAACATTGTACGTGTTTCCAGTTGTGACATACGTGAATTTCAATGTAATACTTCGTGTTTAGGTGGGACACGCAAGGAGGGACGGAAGGAAGCAGCAGGGGCTGATATTTCGGCTCCAGGGGTGGCAATAGCTGAGCTTTGGCCGCCAGACACGGATAGTAAAATTTCGGCCACAGTGTTGCCAACTGCCGTGGTTAGGCGCTCGACACCTGAAGTAAACGTTTGCCTATTGTCGAAGTTTTGAAGTAAAAAGGGAAAGGCAAAATTTGGAGAGTTGCGATCTGTAGCAACGCTGTGGGCACTCTATCGGGTTTTAATGTGTGTGTGAGGGTGAATTTGGATCGATGGCAGCCGCCAGGAGGCACGAAAGCCGTAGTAAGTAGGAGGTATTTTTTGCAGAAACATTGTACGTGTTTCCAGTTGTGTCATACGTGAATTTCAATGTAATACATCGTGTTTAGGTGGGACACGTAAGGAGGGACGGAAGGAAGCAGCAGGGGCTGATATTTCGGCTCCAGGGGTGGCAATAGCTGAGCTTTGGCGCCCAGACACGGATAGTAAAATTTCGGCCACAGTGTTGCCAACTGCCGAGGCTGGGCGCTCGACACCTGAAGTAAAAGTTTGCCTATTGTCGAAGTTTTGAAGTAAAAAGGGAAAGGCAAAATTTGGAGAGTTGCGATCTGTAGCAACGCTGTGGGCACTCTATCGGGTTTTAATGTGTGTGTGAGGGTGAAATTGGATCGATGGCAGCCGCAAGGAGGCACGAAAGCCGTAGTATGTAGGAGGTGTATTTTGCAGAAACATTGTACGTGTTTCCAGTTGTGTCATACGTGAATTTCAATGTAATACATCGTGTTTAGGTGGGACACGTAAGGAGGGACGGAAGGAAGCAGTAAGGGCTGATATTTCGGCTCCAGGGGTGGCAATAGCTGAGCTTTGGCGCCCAGACACGGATAGTAAAATTTCGGCCACAGTGTTGCCAACTGCCGAGGCTAGGCGCTCGACACCAGAAGTAAAAGTTTGCCTGTTGTCGAAGTTTTGAAGTAAAAAGGGAAAGGCAAAATTTGGAGAGTTGCGATCTGTAGCAACGCTGTGGGCACTCTATCGGGGTTTTAATGTGTATGTGAGGGTGAATTTGGAACGATGGGAGCCGCCAGGAGGCACGAAAGCCGTAGTAAGTAGGAGGTATATTTTGCAGAAACATTGTACATGTTTCCAGTTGTGTCATACGTGAATTTCAATGTAATACATCGTGTTTAGGTGGGACACTTAAGGAGGGACGGAAGGAAGCAGCAGGGGCTGATATTCCGGCTCCAGATGGAGCGCTGTACACGTAGTTGTAGGAAACGCCGCTTGACGGCAGCACCTCCCGGACGTCGGGATGTCTCGCACGGACGCAGTGCGTATTGTCGACGACAGATGGCTGTTGCATCGCATTTGGCTGCTTAGTGTTGTGCGAGCGGACTATAACACTGGACCTCACACGGCACCAGTAGTCGTGTCTCTCGCAGTCGTTTGGTGTAAAGTCGGCGCTTATAAACCGCTTGTAACCAAGCGGAGCGCAGCGGAGTCGCTTACAAAGTCGCTTTCTAAGTCGGACGACCAGGAGGACGACCTGGTCGCCACGTATGCAAAATATTTGAATCGAAGCGCCTAATTCCTATAACTGCTATTAAAAAATTAATAAAGCAAGAATACTGCCCAAGTATTTTGGCGTGATTTTTGTAATGAGTTATAAATTACCGAAAGTGGTAAATTGCCTAATTCAATTCTTTGAATATTTATTTTTCACTGTTCTTCCTTGAAAAGTTTAACAATGGTCCAATATTTATTCTGATAAGGAGGTTTAATCATGTATGAGTCATGACATTATGACGTTGATTTCCTCATGTCTGCTGTAACTTGAAACAGCCGAAATTTGGAAACAAAATACAAAGTGCAATATGTATGTTTAGTGGAGGAGCATAAGGCATCCAGTGTAAAACACGTAAAAAACTCATTTGTTTTTATATAAGCGTGTTTCATTGTAACTAGCATGTAAATTTTTCTCTGTTCGATAAGCCTTACAATAAGCGGAATCACAAGGCATGACAGTATCACAGCCGCTGAACGTGGTCGGTCGTAAATCGTTTAGCTTTGGTTCCACTGCTTCCAGCTAAGTATTTTAATTCCGTCTTTACTGCGAGTGCGAGTGGAATGAAACGAGGCGACTCCCGCGTAGCGCTATCCCAGCCGGAGCCTCTTGTCGGCAGGCAACTTGTTGTAGTTGACGTAAGTGGCGCGTGGCGGCAGCACCTCCCGGGCGAGTCGTGGTTTATGGCTCAAGTAGTGCGTGCTGCAGGCGACAGATGGCCGTGGCATCGCGTATGTTTCCTTGAGGCAGCCTACAGCTCTCTCGCAGGCGTCACGTCTTACGAAGGCGCATATAAACTCCGCGGTTTGCTGCAACTGGTACACAGCTAAATTTTTATTAAAGACATTGTATTTTCGCGAACGTCGTCGTCGCCGCACGCACGCAGAATACCCGTGTGAATGATATACACGTGTATTTTCAAGGCATGGACGCTAGAATCCTTATTTCGGGTTTCAAAGGCAGAGTCGCTTAAACCCTTTGTTTGGGTTTCAAAATATAATATAGATAAAGAAAAGTCGCGCAACAAGTCGGACTGACGTGCTTGTCGGTATGAATGTCTGAATACATTACTGTTCGAAATTAACTGGCCGCTACCAATTGTATATATAACCTGCGACGTAGATAAAACGCTTCATTAAATTTTATTTAGAAATATTTCTTAGTATTCTTGCACTGTACTTTTGACGTATATTTAAATACGAAGGGGAATAAGTATGTTTGAGTGTACACTATTGTAACTGTCATTTAATTGCGTCGTTAACGACTTACAACGGGCAAAAAGTTCGGGTGGAGAATACGACTCGAGGCTACATAAACGAACCGACGGAGGCGCGCTGTGCTACTCAGACTACACAGCGCGTCCGCTACCACAGTTCGCCGCTGCACTCGGATAATTTTCGCGCCGCCTCCACGTCTGGTGCAAGCGCTGGTGTGTATAAGGCGGGACTGTAGGCAGCCGTGGCAGCGTGCCTGTGTGTCAGAGGCGGGTGAGACGAATCGGTCTGCACAGCGCCTACACAAACAGAGTCGTGACAGTTTATCTCGAGTCCCGTGGTCCCGTACCGACAGTTTCCCCCTCCCTCTCCCTCCACCGTCCCCTGAGCAATCCATACACCTCCCTCTACCCCTCCACTTCCTCACCTACAGCCCCACTCACACCCTTCCCCACTACCCCACCCCTTCCTCCCCATCTCCATTCATTTCCCCTACCCCATGGTGGGAATGGTAGAATGGTGGTGGTGGTGGACTGGTAGGGCAGGTAGAGTGGAGTGGTAAGGGAGATAGACTGGAGGGGGAGGTAGACTGGTGGAGGTGGGAGAGTAGAGGTGGGGGGTAGACGATGGGGTGGTAGACTGGTGGGGGTGGTAGTCTGCTGGGGGATATCGATTGGTGGGGGAGGTAGACTGGTTGGGGAGGTAGACCGGTGGCAGAGGTATACTGATGGAGGTGGAGACATGCTGGGGTGTAGATGATGATGATGATGATGGTGGTACTCTGGTAGGGGTGGTGATCTGGTGAGGGTGGTGGTATGGTGGGAGTGGGGGTATGGTGGGGGTTGTGGACTGGTGGGGGTGGGGGTGGTGATCTGATGGGGGGTTGTGGTCTCATGGGGGTTGTGGTTTTCGTAGATAACTTGGTGTAGAATGCAGGAGGAAAGTTAAATGTAAAAACTAATGCCCGTATTGTCTCTCTGGGTCGAAGAAGCAGCGTATTGTTAACTTTCACGTTGACTGTGGCATCCGTTATGTCAAACATAATTCATCATTCGAGCATACTGCGGCAAAATGTGCTTTTCGAAAAACCGATTTACAAAATTATGCCCTGCCTCGGCATTAATTGGCCTAACTTTTCCTTCCTTTATCTCAAATGACGTTACATTTGCTCAATGATGAAGCAGGGATGTCTCGACCATTCTTGTGAAACGAGAGATCTCGAGCTAAATAACTGCACGAACTAACGAAAAATTTCAAATTTCCTGCAGGTATTGAAAACCGGGATTTTTGATAGTGCTCAACAGAGGGAATGATGAAGTTCAGTGACGACAGAATGTTAATATTTAGTCACTGCAAAAGTTTTCTCAATAACCAACGTTTGTTGCATAGTATACTATTTAAAACTGCCATGGTGCTTCCGCTACAGATGTCACACAGCATAAACGCTAATTCTATGTAAAAGTCGGACATTACAGACGCTGTTTCCTACACATTAATTAACCATATCAGCCACCGCTTTGGCCGAGCGGTCTGCGGCGCGCCAGCCACAGTCTACACGGCCGCTGCGGTCGGGGGTTCGAAACCTCCCTCGGGCGTGGATGTTTGTGTTGTCCTTAGCGTAAGTTAGTATAAGTTAGTCAAGTGATTAGTGTGTAAGTCTAGCGACTGATGACCACGAAATTTGATCGCATAAGACCTCACACACATTTTAACATTTTTTAATTAACCATATCACTCGTATTGCGAAGTTTTTCTCCGTGAAACAATGTACTATTTTCGAAACAGATATTTCGTACACATTAAATAACCATATCAGACATATTGCGAAGTAAATCTCCGGGAAACAGTGAACTTCCATCGAAACATATTTCGTCTTCTCATCCAGCGGAAGTGGTTATCTAAATGAGTCACAGTCCAACAAAAACAGGATTTCATCGAGTAATCGTTAATTATTGCGTTTGTTAGCAGGAAGAATCCACGATACAAAGTTTGAAACGGTTTATTACAATTTCAGCTGGCCATGTCGGAAGTACGATAAAATATTCAGGTATTTTTCTACTGCATTTTCAATTAATCGATTTTTTATCTGACTCTGTTTCTCCTCCCCTCAAGCAAACTTTTGAGAGGTAATCGATAGATTTCCATTAATCTGTAGCCAGCTACAAATGGAATTTCGTAACCTCCTGTTGTCACCAAGTAAAAGCATATCTCACATTCTGTTTAGTTTACCCATTTCCTGTTACACATGGAAAACACGTAGTCAGTATTCGAAGCTGTGTGGAAGCAGATGCCGGAATATTTATTAACAGAGTTCCTTCGAAAGGAGAAATCGATTCACGAGATTACGTATCGATAGGTTAGCGTTATCTCTTTTAAGATAACGACCGAAAAGATTAATGTAGCGCAGTAGTTTTGGCACTATTAAGTTACCAGATTACTGTGTTTCTCTATTGATGGATTATATTCGCAACTGCCAACAGTTTCAAAATTTCAGTCATAGTATTTTTCTCACTGCATTTTCAATTAATCGATTTTTTTCCGACTCTGTTTCTCCTCCCCTAAAGCAAACTTTAGAGAGGAGATCGATAGATTTACATAAATCTGTAGCCAGCTACAAATGGAATTTCGAAACCTCCTGTTGTCACCAAGTAAAAGCAT
Organism: Locusta migratoria; assembly: GCA_026315105.1. Taxonomy (NCBI): domain Eukaryota; kingdom Metazoa; phylum Arthropoda; class Insecta; order Orthoptera; family Acrididae; genus Locusta; species Locusta migratoria. Next base: position 12,203 of record JAOYRU010000761.1, read on the forward strand.
TTCTCACATTGCGTTTAGTTTACCCATTTCCTATTACACATGGAAAACACGTAGTCAGTATTCGAAGCTGTGTGGAAGCAGATGCCGGAATATTTATTAACATAGTTCCTTCGAAAGGAGAAATCGATTCACGAGATTACGTATCGATAGGTTAGCGTTATCTCTTTTAAGATAACGACCGAAAAGATTAATGTAGCGCAGTAGTTTTGGCACTATTAAGTTACCAGATTACTGTGTTTCTCTATTGATGGATTGTATTCGCAACTGCCAACAGTTTCAAAATTTCAGTCATAGTACTTTTCTCACTGCATTTTCAATTAATCGATTTTTTTCCGACTCTGTTTTTCCTCCCTTCAAGCAAACTATAAAGAAGGGTTAGACAGATTTCCATTAGTATGTAGCCAGCTACAAATGGAATTTCGAAACCTCCTGTTGTCACCAAGTAAAATCCTTTCTCACATTGCGTTTAGTTTACCCATTTCCTATTACACATGGAAAACACGTCGTCAGTATTCGAAGCTGTGTGGAAGCAGATGCCGGAATATTTATTAACAGAGTTCCTTCGAAAGGAGAAATCGATTCACGAGATTACGTATCGATAGGTTAGCGTTATCTCTTTTAAGATAACGACCGAAAAGATTAATGTAGCGCAGTAGTTTTGGCACTATTAAGTTACCAGATTACTGTGTTTCTCTATTGATGGATTGTATTCGCAACTGCCAACAGTTTCAAAATTTCAGTCATAGTACTTTTCTCACTGCATTTTCAATTAATCGATTTTTTTCCGACTCTGTTTTTCCTCCCTTCAAGCAAACTATAAAGAAGGGTTAGACAGATTTCCATTAGTATGTAGCCAGCTACAAATGGAATTTCGAAACCTCCTGTTGTCACCTAGTAAAAGCATTTCTCACATTGCGTCTAGTTTAGCAATTTCCTGTTACACATGGAAAACACGTAGTCAGTATTCGAAGCTGTGTGGAAGCAGATGCCGGAATATTTATTAACAGAGTTCCTTCGAAAGGAGAAATCGATTCACGAGATTACGTATAGATAGGTTAGCGTTATCTCTTTTAAGATAACGACCGAAAAGATTAATGTAGCGCAGTAGTTTTGGCACTATTAAGTTACCAGATTACTGTGTTTCTCTATTGATGGATTGTATTCGCAACTGCCAACAGTTTAAAGATTTCCGTCATAGTATTTTTCTCACTGCATTTTCAATTAATCGATTTTTTTATCCGACTCTGTTTCTACTCCACTACAGCAAACTATAAAGAGGGGTTAGACAGATTTCCATTAGTCTGTAGCCAGCTACAAATGGAATTTCGAAACCTCCTGTTGTCACCAAGTAAAAGCATTTCTCACATTGCTTTTAGTTTATCCATTTCCTGTTACACATGGAAAACACGGAATCAGTATTCGAAGCTGTGTGGAAGCAGATGCCGGAATATTTATTAACAGAGTTCCTTCGAAAGGAGAAATCGATTCACGAGATTACGTATAGATAGGTTAGCGTTATCTCTTTTAAGATAACGACCGAAAAGATTAATGTAGCGCAGTAGTTTTGGCACTATTAAGTTACCAGATTACTGTGTTTCTCTATTGATGGATTGTATTCGCAACTGCCAACAGTTTCAAAATTTCAGTCATAGTACTTTTCTCACTGCATTTTCAATTAATCGATTTTTTTCCGACTCTGTTTTTCCTCCCTTCAAGCAAACTATAAAGAAGGGTTAGACAGATTTCCATTAGTATGTAGCCAGCTACAAATGGAATTTCGAAACCTCCTGTTGTCACCTAGTAAAAGCATTTCTCACATTGCGTCTAGTTTAGCAATTTCCTGTTACACATGGAAAACACGTAGTCAGTATTCGAAGCTGTGTGGAAGCAGATGCCGGAATATTTATTAACAGAGTTCCTTCGAAAGGAGAAATCGATTCACGAGATTACGTATAGATAGGTTAGCGTTATCTCTTTTAAGATAACGACCGAAAAGATTAATGTAGCGCAGTAGTTTTGGCACTATTAAGTTACCAGATTACTGTGTTTCTCTATTGATGGATTGTATTCGCAACTGCCAACAGTTTAAAGATTTCCGTCATAGTATTTTTCTCACTGCATTTTCAATTAATCGATTTTTTTATCCGACTCTGTTTCTACTCCACTACAGCAAACTATAAAGAGGGGTTAGACAGATTTCCATTAGTCTGTAGCCAGCTACAAATGGAATTTCGAAACCTCCTGTTGTCACCAAGTAAAAGCATTTCTCACATTGCTTTTAGTTTATCCATTTCCTGTTACACATGGAAAACACGGAATCAGTATTCGAAGCTGTGTGGAAGCAGATGCCGGAATATTTATTAACAGAGTTCCTTCGAAAGGAGAAATCGATTCACGAGATTACGTATCGATAGGTTAGCGTTATCTCTTTTAAGATAACGACCGAAAAGATTAATGTAGCGCAGTAGTTTTGGCACTATTAAGTTACCAGATTACTGTGTTTCTCTATTGATGGATTGTATTCGCAACTGCCAACAGTTCAAAATTGCCGTCATAGTATTTTTCTCACTGCATTTTCAATTAATCGATTTTTTATCCGACTCTGTTTCTCCTCCCCTAAAGCAAACTTTAGAGAGGAGATCGATAGATTTCCATAAATCTGTAGCCAGCTACAAATGGAATTTCGAAACCTCCTGTTGTCACCAAGTAAAATCCTTTCTCACATTGCGTTTAGTTTACCCATTTCCTGTTACACATGGAAAACACGTAGTCAGTATTCGAAGCTGTGTGGAAGCAGATGCCGGAATATTTATTAACAGAGTTCCTTCGAAAGGAGAAATCGATTCACGAGATTACGTATAGATAGGTTAGCGTTATCTCTTTTAAGATAACGACCGAAAAGATTAATGTAGCGCAGTTGTTTTGGCACTATTAAGTTACCAGATTACTGTGTTTCTCTATTGATGGATTGTATTCGCAACTGCCAACAGTTTCAAAATTTCAGTCACAGTATTTTTCTCACTGCATTTTCAATTAATCGATTTTGTTCCGACTCTGTTTCTCGTCCCTTAAAGCAAACTTTAGAGAGGAGATCGATAGATTTCCATAAATCTGTAGCCAGCTACAAATGGAATTTCGAAGCCTGCTGTTGTCATCAAGTAAAAGCATTTCTCACATTGCGTCTAGTTTATCCATTTCCTGTTACACATGGAAAACACGTAAACAGTATTCGAAGCTGTGTGGAAGGAGATGCACATACTAACGACAAATACCAAAATTACTTCAGGTATTGGAAACCGGGATCTTACATAGTGCTCATCTGGGACAAAAATGAAGATTAGAGACGACAGAATGCGAATATTTAGTTACTGCAAAAGTTTTGCTGTATAGTGTACTCTTTCAGACTGCTTTGGTACGTCTGCTAGATGAAAGAAATGTCGAGGAGCATAAACGCTGATTCTGTGTAAAAGTCGGACATTACGGACGTTATTTCGTACACATTAATTATTTCGTCTTCTGATCCAGCTGAAGTGGTAATCTAAATGAGTCTCAGACCAACAAAAAGAGGAATCCACGATACAAAGTTTGAAACTGTTTCTTACAATTTGACCTCGGCATATCGGAAGTACGATCAAATATTCAGATATTTATCTACTGTATTTTCATTGAATTAATTATTTATTTGACTCTGTTTCTCCTCTCCTCAAGCAAACTTTATAGAGAGGGGATCGATAGATTTCCATTAATCTGTAGCCAGCTACGAATGGAATTTCAAAACCTCCTGTTGTCACTAAGTAAACGCATTTCTCACATTGCGTTTAGTTTACCCATTTCCAGTTACACATGGAAACAACAACAATATCCGAACAACAACGAACACGTAAACAGTATTCGAAGCTACGTGGAAGCAGATGCCGGAATATTAATTAAGTGTTCCTTCCAAAGGAGAAATCGATTCACGAGATTACGTATCGATAAGTTAGTGTTATCTTTTAGTTAACGATCGAATAGATAAATGTAGCGTAGTAGTTTCGCCACTATTAAGTTACCAGATTATTGTGTTTCTGTATTGTCAGATTTTATTTGCAACTGTCAACAGTTTAAAAAAATTGTATCACAGTCATTTACCCACTGCAACCTGTTATGGCGGAAAATGGAGAAAAAATTTAATTCACAGACAAACTACAAAAATATTTAAAGTTCACCGCATTTGTTGAAAACTATGATTCTTTCAATTGCTCAAATCTAAATCTGTAGGAGTGGTATGTTTTTTTTTAAGATTCCTTGCATACCTAGACTTCCAACAATGCTTTCGTATCTATGTACTGGTTTAATCTTAGTGTGTAAACACTGATTCTATATAAAAGTAGTACGTTACAGACTTAATAAATCGCATCGCACCTAGCACAAAGGAAGTCTCCGAAAAACAAAGTGCTTTCTCCAAATTCGATATTTCGACCTCTTCGACAGAGAAACCGTAATCTAATAAGTCACAGTCCAACGAAAACAAAAATTCCCCGAAAACTTTGTCGTTCGTTACGAGAAAGAATCATCTGTACAGCGCTTGAATCTCCTTAACAAATATTAAAGAGACAGCCATTAATTTAACATCCGGAGTGTGTTTTATACACGTATGACAGAATAATACCTGCGTAATGCTAACACAACAAATACGGTACCTACGAGTGCAGTTTCAAAACCTCATGTTCTCAGGAAGTAAAACAATTTCTCGCATTGGGTTCAGTTTACGGATCGACAAGAAACATGTTGAGATAATAATGATAATGAAATATCCAGTACCGTCAAGAGAATACCGGAAGAGAGATATTTTTTTTTCTTCTTCTCCTTACAGCATCCATCTCTGGTAACAAATTTCTGGTCGATGTGGACCAATTTATTGTGACTGAAGAATGAAGAGACATGTAGAGCACACGCTACATAATTCCGTATCCAAAGTGTCAGAACATCGTGTTTCGTGCCTGTAAACGAGACAGGCCTCACTTAAAATCAGTTCCAGTGTTATCCCAGTTACCTACATCGCTAGCCATCATTTTCAATTTGTTGACTACATTAGTAGTCAGTATGGCTGACTCTGAAATTGCTGTTTTACGTGAATAATATTTACAGTAATGGAAGCAGTGTGGAGGAAAAGGAAAGTTTATTTATTCACACATTTCCTTCAAAAGAAGAAATCGGTCCACTAGATTACGTGTAGAAGCCACTATAACAATAGGTCAGTGTTGTCTGTTAGTTCAAATTCAAATGTTTGCAAATCTAAGGGACTTAACTGCTGTGGTTATTCAGTCCCTAGACTTACAAACTACTGAAACTAACTTATGGTAAGGGCAACACACACACACACACACACACACACACACACACACACACACACACACACACACACACCGGCAATAGTTTACAACCCATCTTTCAAGGTCCTTTTCATATTGCAGCCCTGTGGTGGAGGCTGGAAGCTGATTTGGTCATCTTAATACGCCATAATTACACATTTCCTCACTTCATTATTTTGTGGTAAAACAGCATGAGTTACACGAGCAGTCAAAATATAGAGAATATAATAAAATGCCGCCAAACTAACTGTGAAGGAATTTTTTAGCGGCTACATTCTTGCAGCAGACATTTCCTGTATTCTCGCTGAGTTACATCTGAATATCAAATCGATATTCCGTCGAAGCGGTACGTCGTATTATCTCGGAACCATCTCTGCCGTCTTGCTCTACATGAGGTGTCGATGTCTGCGACCTTGTTTCCAGAAATTTAAATGGAAACAATTCGCCGATTTTCTGTGCATTCTCCCATCGGAAGAACAACAGCCGTAATTCCGATGAATGTCATTGTTGCAGACGTGAATTGTGCTTTCTGTGGCGGAACATGTAAAACATGACTGAAGGGCGCTATGTGTTAACTACCAGAATATCAATGTATTTTTCCCAGAGCTAACTATTTATTCCTGTCTAAAAGTAATGGTTGCAGTAAACAGAAGGAAGGAAGGAATCTTAGGGATTTACGTCACGTCGACAGCACATTCAGTCAGAAGGCAAATCTAACTCGAGTTTCGTACTGTGTGGCTCCAATTTTGACGCCATTAACGGTATTCGAGTATTTTATGGAAATTAACGACAAATTGTTTCCATTACTGAGCTATCGTGACAGCTGAATTGATCTTTGAGAACGACTTTGCTTCCCAGATGCTTATTGAGTAATAGATTTCAACAGCATTAGACGTACAGTCTCTTAAAATGAACTGTTATGTTATGAGGGGAATTCAATTAACGCACAGTTCTGCGTACTTGACACTGACTGTTACTGGGGATGAACCCGCAGTTACACTTATTTCTGTCTCCATAACTGAATAATGGCGAACGTATTCACGGAAGTTGTGTGAAGAGAACGGGATCTATTTACTGTCAATATCTGCTCCCATGACAGTCTCGTGAGTTTACGTGTATATGAGGCAATAACAAAGAGCAGAGGCGGCAACAGTCATTACGTTCGCTGTTCACACTCTCCTTTAAACGCACCTTTCACGTCTGGCTGTTGCAACGATTTCTGCCAACACTGCCCCAACACGAAGAGTAGGATTTCGTACAAAATGTCCCACACATCTATCACATGAACCTACTTTTCATAGATATGTCTTAAAAGGGAAATACTATCAGTAAAGGAAAGGACATTCTCTAATTCTCGAAATGATGCACAACAGAAGATATGGAAAACCAGCAATTCGCCTATTTGACGGAGGCCTTCTACGGAAAATAAGTTTTATCTATTCCACCAAATATCTCACTTCTACGCTCTGTCTCGAAAGCTAAATTTTCCATGAAAGCATGATTGACACCACATTTCTTTTTACTTCATTATTTCATAACGTCCGTTGCAACTTTTTAACGACTTTCTTGCGACGCCATTGTTGCGTCAGACGCTCTCTGTATTATTGCCGCTCTAAATATGAGTAACGGAAACTATGTGTTTTGTTCCATTAAAAAAACAAAAAATAGACAAATAAATAAAATACTTCTGCCCTCCCTCCCAATTACTTAACATTAACGTCTGCTGTGTAAAGAAGTAAACCGCAATCGAAAAGAGTAATATTTTTGTTTAATAATAGGTTCGAGTATTAACTGCTATTATTCGTTTTCGAAGATAACTTGGTGTAGAATGGAGGAGGAACGTTAAATGTAAAAATAATGCTTTCATTGTCTCTCTGGGTCGAAGAAGCAACGTATTTTTAACTTTCACGTTGTCTGTGGCATACATTATGTCAAACATAATTCGTCATTCGAGCATACTGCATCAAAATTCTGTCCTGCCTCGGCATTAATTGGCCTAACTTTTCCTTCCTTTATCTCAAATGAGGTTACATGTTGCCCAATGATAAAGCAGGAATGTCTGGATTATTCTTGTGAAACGAGAGATCTCGAGCTAAATAACTGCACAAACTAACGAAAAATTTCAAATTTTCTGCTGGTATTGATAACCGGGATTTTTCATAGTTTTCAACTGAGCGAATGATGAAGTTTAGAGACGACAGAATGTTAATATTTAGTCACTGCAAAAGTTTTGTTAATAACCAACGTTTGTTCCATAGTATAGTATTTGAAACTGCCTTGGTGCTTCCGATACAGATGTCACACAGCATAAACGCTATTTCTCACACATTAATTAACCATATCAGCCGGCCGCTTTGGCCGAGCGGTCTGCGGCGCGCCAGCCACAGTCTACACAGCCGCTGCGGTCGGGGGTTCGAATCCTCCCTCGGGCGTAGATGTTTGTGTTGTCCTTAGCGTAAGTTAGTTTAAGTTAGTCAAGTGATTTGTGTGTAAGTCTAGCGACTGATGACCACGAATTTTGGTCGCATAAGACCTCACACACATTTGAACATTTTTTAATTAACCATACCACACGCATTGAGAAGTAATTCTCCGTGAAACAATGTACTATTTTCGAAACAGATATTTCGTACACAGTAATTAACCATATCTGACGTATTGCGAACTAAACCTCCCGAGAAACAATTAACTTCCTTCCAAACATATTTCGTCTTCTGATCCAGCGGAAATGGTAATCTAAATGAGTCACAGGCCAATAAAAACAGGAGTTCATCGAGTAATTGTTAATTCTTGCGTTTGATAGCAGGAGGAATCCACGACACAAAGTTTGAAACTGTTTCCTACAATTTCAGCTGGGCATGTCGGAAGTACGATAAAATATTCAGGTATTTTTCTACTTCATTTTCAATTAATAGATTTTTTATCCGACTCTGTTTCTCCTCCCCTCAAGCAAACTTTAGAGAGGGTTAGATGGATTTCCATTAATCTGTAGCCAACTACAAATGGAATTTGTAAACCTCCTGTTGTCACCAAGTAAAAGTATTTCTCACATTGCGTTTAGTTTACCCATTTCCTGTTACACATGGAAAACACGTAATCAGTATTCGAAGCTGTGCGGAAGCAGATGCCGGAATATTTATTAACAGAGTTCCTTCCAAAGGAGAAATCGATTCACGAGATTACGTATCGATACGTTAGTGTTATCTTTTTTAAGTTAACGACCGAAAAGATAAATGTAGTCTAGTAGTTTTGGCACTATTAAGTTACCAGATTACTGTGTTTCTGTATTTATGAATTTTATTCGTAAACGCCAACAGTTTAAAAAATTCCGTCACAGTCATTTACACACTGCAATCTATTATGGCGTGAAATGGAGAAAAAAAATGTAATTCACATATAAAGTACAAATATATTTTAAGTTCACCGCATTAGTTGGAAACTATGATTCTGTCAACTGCTCAAATCTAAAACAGTAGCAGTGGTATGGTTTCTTAATCGTCAGAATTCTAATGATTAAGTCTCTGCTGAATTTTTCTCTAAAACAAACGTTTCCTTGCATACCTAGACTTTCAACAATGCTTTCGTATCTCTGTACTGGTTTAATCTCAGAGCGTAAACAATGATTCTGTACCAAACGGTACAGACGTTAGTTGGCATAACTTAATAAATCGCACACACACCCACATGTCCGAGGGACGACTCGAATCTCCGACAGCGAACAACCGAGCACTCCGCAGCAACGCGCCTTAGCGCGCTCGGCCAGTCCACCGTCGCTGTTAGTTAACGCTGAGAAAGATAAACGCAGTGTTAGAAATACCGTGACCATTTTTAACAACATTATCAGGTTCCTATTCTATATCGGTGAATTAAGTTCGTACCCAGCAACAGTTTACAATGCATCTGTCAAGGTTATTTACACATTGCAGCCCTGTGGTGGCGGAATGTTATAGAGGATCGAGTAGAAACTTAATTCACTTTGACGGCATTAGAAGTGAGAATTGTGTCAAACTCTTATTTTTTATTTCTTCTTTTGTGGCATCAACGATAAGACGGCACAAATGACGGAGAGAATTCCGCATTTCTGTGCGCTGTCGACCTTGTCGTATTAATTGTTAAGCAAGCCACCACAAAGCAACGAGACTGATTTTACTTAGTTACAGAAAAAAAGGTGTTAATTCATGTAACCGCAGGAATCGCATGGTTATTGAAAGACTTCCCATACTGAAATACCTCTAACACGCTGCACTATGCGTCAAATGTAAGAAATAACGTGTATGTACCTATATCTTAAATTTCCGAGCCATCACAAAAGCTGATTTGGTCATCTTAATACGTCATAATTCACTTCATTATTCTGTGATTAAACAGCATGAGTTACACCAGCAGTCAAAATGGAGGGAAAATAATAAAGTGCCGCCAAACCAACTGAAGGAATTTTTTAGCGGCTACATTCGTATAGCAGCCACTTCCTCAAGATATGGACGAAGCGGTACGTCGTATTATCTCGGGACCATCTCACTGCCGTCTTGCTGCTACTCGAGGTGTCGATGTCTGCGACCCTGTTTCCGCAAGTTGACATCCAAATAATTCGCCAACTTGCTGTGCATTCTGCCAACGGTAGAAGAATAGCCAATAACCGTGGCACTGGCGAAAGTTATTATTGTAGACGTGTATTCTTGTATCTGTGGCGTCGTACATGGCAGAAAATGTGAAACATGACTGATGAACCCTATTTATTAATTAACAAAACATCCACATCATTTTACCAGAGTGAACTATATATTTGTGTTCATTTGTGCTTTAATATTCTTCATGCTAAGCATTGCAAGTAGCGACGCTAAAAATAATCGTTGTAGTTATTTAGCATACAGCAGAAAGGTAAAAAAAAGGTGAACAATAGCAAACAGCCAACAGTCAACAGCCTTATCCGCTTAGTTTATGAGAAACAGAAAGGGAAAAATATCGTGTACGGTATATTCGGAAAAATCAGAGAAACAGGCGAATAGTTGTAAGACAATTTCAGGTCGTCATTCAAACAGAAGAACTTGACGAGACACAGTTTGCGGTATGAGGTTCGGAGCTTATTCAGTGCGAGGGCAAGTCTGGCTTGTGTGTCGTACTGTGCGGCTGCAATTTTTTAGCAACTCTCCTTCCATGGAAAATAAGTTCTACGTATACGACAAAGTTTTTCATTACTACGCTCTGCCTCGAAAATTAAATTCCCCGTGAAAACATGATGGAAACCACATTTCTTTTTACTTCATTATTTCATAACGCCCATTGCAACTGTCAAACGACTTCCTCGCGACGCCATTCTTGCGTCAGACGCTCTCTGTACTATTGCCGCTTTAAATATGAATACGGAATCAAGTTTAAGACGAAAGACTCCATATTCTTGTGCGAGTTTTACACTATCTGATTTGAGTAGAAAATTGCGCTAAAACATGGCCTTCGCTTTATTTGTGAGTTACTCAGCATTTTTACAGCCGTATAAATTACTTCATGGTGGTACCTAAAACTCACCACCGACTGACCAGCATATAAAACACTTGGTCAGTCGTGTAAATATTCTTTCGATAAGCACTTTATTTTTCGCGTTTTCGCTTTCAAGGTCTGCCTCTCCTCTAACGGTTGGGGACTTGTTGCTTTCCGCTATTTAAATAAAATAAAATAAATAAGTAAAAAAAAACTCCAGCCTTCGCTCCCAGTTGCTTAACATTAACGTCTGCTGTCTAAAGTAGTAAACCGCAATCAAAAAGAATAAGACAGATAACTTGGTGTAGAATGGAGGAGGAACGTTCAATGTAAAAATAACGCTTTCATTGTCTCTGTGGGTCGAACAAGCAACGTATTGTTAACTTCGACGTTAACTGTGGCATACGGTAATTCATCACTCGAGTATACTGCTGCAAAATGTGCTTTACGAAAAACCGATTTACAACATTCTATTCTGCCTCGACATTAATTGGCCTAACTTTTCCTTGCTTTATTTCAAATGACGTTACATGTTGTCCAATGATGAAGCAGGGATGTCTCGCCTAAACGATTGAAACGAGAGATCTCAAGCCAAACAACTCCAAAAACCAACAACAAATTTAAAATTTTCTGCAGGTATTGAAAACCGGGATTTTTCGTAGTGCTCCAACTAAAAACTGTTCGAATGGTGAAGTTTAGAGACGACACAATGTTAATATCTAGTCACTGCAAAAGTTTTGCTGTATAGTATACTCTTTTAGACTGGTAAGTCTGCTAGATTAAACAAATGTCACAGAGCATAAACGCTGATTCTGAGTAAAAGTGGGATATTACGGACGTTATTTAGTACACACTAATTAACCATATCAGATGTGTTGCGAAGTAAATCTCCGGGAAACAGTGCACTTCCTACGAAACATATTTCGTCTTCTGAATCAGCGTAACTGGCAATCTAAATGAGTCACAGTCCAACAAAAACTGATTTCATCGAGTAATTGTTTATTCTTGCGTTTGTTAGCAGGAGGAATCCTCGCTACAACGTTTGAAACTGTTTCTTACAATTTCACCTGGGCATGTCGGAAGTACGATAAAATATTCCGTTTTTTTCCTACTGCATTGCCATTTAATCGTTTTTTACCTGACTCTGGTTCTCCTCACCTCAAGCAAACTTTAGAGAGGGGATCGATAGAGTTCCATTAATCTGTAGCCAGCTACGAATGGAATTTAAAAACCACATGTTGTCACTAAGTAAAACCATTTCTCACATTGCATTTGGATTACCCACATCCTGTTGCACATGGAAAACACAATAATGGAAGCAGTGTGGAAGCAGATGAGGGAACATTTAATCACAGAGTTCCTTCCAAAGGAGAAATCGAGCCACGAGATTACGTGTCGATATGTTAGTGTTATCTCTTAGTTAACGACCGGAATGATAGATGTGAATTAGTATTTTTGCCAGATTTCTGTGTTTCTGTATTGATGGATTTTATTCGCAACTGCCAACAGTTTAAAAAATTCTGTCATTGTCATTTACACACTGCGACCTGTTATGGGGGAAAATTTGTAGGAAAAAAAATTAATTCTCAGTCTACCTACAAACTCGTTTAAATTCGCTGCATTTGTTGAAAACTACGACTTTTTTCCTCCCCTCAAGCCTAACAGACAAGAAACGGCTTGTTCTAATAATTTGCATCCAAAATCTTGTAGCGTTTTCTGTACATGATATTGTAGTAACTTTCACAAAACGGGGCATCACACGACATGTAACATATACAGAGAAGACTTAGGGATTATTTCGTCAGTAGCGAACGATGCTGTACGAATGGCTCGTTTACAAGTAACGAGCCATTGTACTGATTTATTGACGAGAAATGGCTTTCTGGAAAATCAGAGATAATGCCAGTATTGCCAATTACGAACACAATTCATCATTAGAGAATAGAAACCTGATAATGTTGTTAAAAATGATCACAGTACTTGTAACACAGCGTCTGTCTTTCACGAGATTGGCAATAATATATAGCTGCGATGGAGTTGGCAGGCGTTCTAAGGCGCCTTACAATGAAAATGGCGTTGGAAGAAAAGAAAAAACGAATATTGCATCGTCATTTCGACATGCCATTGTACCGATTTATTGACGAGAAATGGCTTTCTGGAATTCATCCCTGACTTAAGTCACAATAACCGCGTCCTCATCGACCACACATTTGTTATCTGGGTTGGATGCTGTAAGGAGAAAATGGGGATTACTTATTTTCTGGTTTTCTCTTGATGCTACTCGATATTTGTTGAATATTAGGAGCTGAAATTGTTTTGTGTTTCGTATCGATCCGGGAACTAAATCCTATGCAAGAAATAGCTTTACTTAGAATTTAAAAGATATCCGTAATTTGTCTGTGAAGTAAATTTTTACTCCAATACTATCCGCCGTAACGTTTGGCATTTGCGAACGAAATCCATCAGTAGAGAAAACAGACATCTGGTAACTTAATACTGCCAAAAATACCACATTTATCTTTCCGATTGTTAAGTGAGAGGTAACACAGCCTTATTACGTCTGCTTGAGGGGAGGAAGGTAGAATAAAAAATTAATTCAATGAAAATGGCGTTAGAAGAAAAAAAACGAATATTGCATCGTCATTTCGACATGTCCAGTTAAAATTGTGAGAAGCAGTTTAAAACTTTGTATGGATGGTTCCTTCCGGTAAGAAAGGAAGAATAAACAATTAGTCGGTGAAGTCCTGTTTTTGTTGGGCTGTGACTCATTATCAGAAGACGAAATACTTGTTTCGATTGAAGTACACGGTTTTCCGGAGATTTACTCTGCAGAACGTGTGGTATGGTTAATTAATGCGTACGAAATAACGCCCGTAATGACCGACTTTTACACAGAATCATCGATTATACTCTGTGACATTTGTTTCATCTAGCAGAGGTACCGAAGCAGTTTCAAATAGTGTACTATACAACAAGACGTTGGTTGGTGAGAAAACGTTTGCAGTCATTAAATATTAACATTCCGTCGTCTCGAAAATTCATCATTCGCCCAGTTTTCAGTTTGGACACCTATGAAAAAACTCGGTTTTCAATACCTGCAGGAAATTTGATATTTGTTGTAGGTTTGTGCAGTGATTTGGCTTGGGATCTCTTGTTGCACAAGAATGGTCAAGATATTCTTACTTCGTAATGAGCAACATGTAACGTCATTTGACATAAAGCAAGGAAAATTTAGGCCAATTTTGCCGGGGCAGAACAATTTTGTATATCGATATTTCGTAAAGCAAATTTTGCAGCAGTATGCTCGTGTATTGAATTTCGATTGATATAATGTATGCCACAGTCAACTTAAAAGTTAACAACACGTTGCTCGCTGTTAAGTTCCATAAGCTTTACAAACATTTGAATTTCATTTGTTTTCAATGATTTAGTGTCATGTTCTACACAACTGAAATAGTATACAGAATGGAGTCTTTCGTAAACTTTTTTCCGCATTCATATTTAAAGCGGCAACAATACAGAGAGGGTCTGACGCAATAATGGCGTCTCAAGGAAGTCGTTTTAACAGTTGCAAGGGACGTTATAAAATAATGAAGTAAAGAGAGATGTGGTTCACATCATGTTTTCATGCAGAAATTAACTTTCGAGACAGAGTTTAGGACTAAAATATTTAAAGGAAATCTATTTTTGGTAAAGTATATTTCATAGCAGTATGGTCGAGTCGAGTGATGAATTACGTTTTACATAACCTATGACACAGTGAACGCGAAAGATAACAATACGTTCCTTCTTCTTCGACCCCGAGAGACAATGAAAGCATTATTTTTACAGGTTTGTGACTGTTAGAAGACTAACAAAACATGGTTTCTCTCTCAAACATCTTTCTACATAACCGCGTAATAAGATTGATGACAAAGTTTCGCAATTCACAATTAAACAATATTTGGAACGATGGGAGCCGACAGGAGGCACGAAAGCCGTAGTAAGTAGGAGGTATATTTTGCAAAAAACATTGTACGTGTTTCCAGTTGTGACATACGTGAATTTCAATGTAATACGTCGTGTTTAGGTGGGACACGCAAGGAGGGACGGAAGGAAGCAGCAGGGGCTGATATTTCGGCTCCAGGGGTGGCAATAGCTGAGCTTTGGCGCCCAGACACGGATAGTAAAGTTTCGGCCACAGTGTTGCCAACTGCCGAGGTTAGGCGCTCGACACCTGAAGTAAAAGTTTGCCTGTTGTCGAAGTTTTGAAGTAAAATGGATAGGCAAAATTTGGAGAGTTGCGATCTGTAGCAACGCTGTGGGCACTCTATCGGGGTTTTAATGTGTATGTGAGGGTGAATTTGGAACGATGGGAGCCGCCAGGAGGCACGAAAGCCGTAGTAAGTAGGAGGTATATTTTGGAAAAAAACTTTTTACGTGTTTCCAGTTGTGACATACGTGAATTTCAATGTAATCCGTCGTGTTTAGGCGGGACACGCAAGGAGGGACGGAAGGAAGCAGCAGGGGCTGATATTTCGGCTCCAGGGGTGGCAATAGCTGAGCTTTGGCCGCCAGACACGGATAGTAAAATTTCGGCCACAGTGTTGCCAACTGCCGTGGTTAGGCGCGCGACACCTGAAGTAAAAGTTTGCCTGTTGTCGAAGTTTTGAAGTAAAAAGGGAAAGGCAAAATTTGGAGAGTTGCGATCTGTAGCAACGCTGTGGGCACTCTATCGGGGTTTTAATGTGTATGTGAGGGTGAATTTGGAACGATGGGAGCCGCCAGGAGGCACGAAAGCCGTAGTAAGTAGGAGGTATATTTTGCAGAAACATTGTACGTGTTTCCAGTTGTGACATACGTGAATTTCAATGTAATACTTCGTGTTTAGGTGGGACACGCAAGGAGGGACGGAAGGAAGCAGCAGGGGCTGATATTTCGGCTCCAGGGGTGGCAATAGCTGAGCTTTGGCCGCCAGACACGGATAGTAAAATTTCGGCCACAGTGTTGCCAACTGCCGTGGTTAGGCGCGCGACACCTGAAGTAAAAGTTTGCCTGTTGTCGAAGTTTTGAAGTAAAAAGGGAAAGGCAAAATTTGGAGAGTTGCGATCTGTAGCAACGCTGTGGGCACTCTATCGGGGTTTTAATGTGTATGTGAGGGTGAATTTGGAACGATGGGAGCCGCCAGGAGGCACGAAAGCCGTAGTAAGTAGGAGGTATATTTTGGAAAAAAACTTTTTACGTGTTTCCAGTTGTGACATACGTGAATTTCAATGTAATCCGTCGTGTTTAGGCGGGACACGCAAGGAGGGACGGAAGGAAGCAGCAGGGGCTGATATTTCGGCTCCAGGGGTGGCAATAGCTGAGCTTTGGCCGCCAGACACG
Organism: Locusta migratoria; assembly: GCA_026315105.1. NCBI lineage: Eukaryota > Metazoa > Arthropoda > Insecta > Orthoptera > Acrididae > Locusta > Locusta migratoria. The sequence continues at coordinate 28,393 of JAOYRU010000761.1, forward strand.
GATAGTAAAATTTCGGCCACAGTGTTGCCAACTGCCGTGGTTAGGCGCGCGACACCTGAAGTAAAAGTTTGCCTGTTGTCGAAGTTTTGAAGTAAAAAGGGAAAGGCAAAATTTGGAGAGTTGCGATCTGTAGCAACGCTGTGGGCACTCTATCGGGGTTTTAATGTGTATGTGAGGGTGAATTTGGAACGATGGGAGCCGCCAGGAGGCACGAAAGCCGTAGTAAGTAGGAGGTATATTTTGCAGAAACATTGTACGTGTTTCCAGTTGTGACATACGTGAATTTCAATGTAATACTTCGTGTTTAGGTGGGACACGCAAGGAGGGACGGAAGGAAGCAGCAGGGGCTGATATTTCGGCTCCAGGGGTGGCAATAGCTGAGCTTTGGCCGCCAGACACGGATAGTAAAATTTCGGCCACAGTGTTGCCAACTGCCGTGGTTAGGCGCGCGACACCTGAAGTAAAAGTTTGCCTGTTGTCGAAGTTTTGAAGTAAAAAGGGAAAGGCAAAATTTGGAGAGTTGCGATCTGTAGCAACGCTGTGGGCACTCTATCGGGGTTTTAATGTGTATGTGAGGGTGAATTTGGAACGATGGGAGCCGCCAGGAGGCACGAAAGCCGTAGTAAGTAGGAGGTATATTTTGCAGAAACATTGTACGTGTTTCCAGTTGTGACATACGTGAATTTCAATGTAATACTTCGTGTTTAGGTGGGACACGCAAGGAGGGACGGAAGGAAGCAGCAGGGGCTGATATTTCGGCTCCAGGGGTGGCAATAGCTGAGCTTTGGCCGCCAGACACGGATAGTAAAATTTCGGCCACAGTGTTGCCAACTGCCGTGGTTAGGCGCGCGACACCTGAAGTAAAAGTTTGCCTGTTGTCGAAGTTTTGAAGTAAAAAGGGAAAGGCAAAATTTGGAGAGTTGCGATCTGTAGCAACGCTGTGGGCACTCTATCGGGGTTTTAATGTGTATGTGAGGGTGAATTTGGAACGATGGGAGCCGCCAGGAGGCACGAAAGCCGTAGTAAGTAGGAGGTATATTTTGGAAAAAAACTTTTTACGTGTTTCCAGTTGTGACATACGTGAATTTCAATGTAATCCGTCGTGTTTAGGCGGGACACGCAAGGAGGGACGGAAGGAAGCAGCAGGGGCTGATATTTCGGCTCCAGGGGTGGCAATAGCTGAGCTTTGGCCGCCAGACACGGATAGTAAAATTTCGGCCACAGTGTTGCCAACTGCCGTGGTTAGGCGCGCGACACCTGAAGTAAAAGTTTGCCTGTTGTCGAAGTTTTGAAGTAAAAAGGGAAAGGCAAAATTTGGAGAGTTGCGATCTGTAGCAACGCTGTGGGCACTCTATCGGGGTTTTAATGTGTATGTGAGGGTGAATTTGGAACGATGGGAGCCGCCAGGAGGCACGAAAGCCGTAGTAAGTAGGAGGTATATTTTGCAGAAACATTGTACGTGTTTCCAGTTGTGACATACGTGAATTTCAATGTAATACTTCGTGTTTAGGTGGGACACGCAAGGAGGGACGGAAGGAAGCAGCAGGGGCTGATATTTCGGCTCCAGGGGTGGCAATAGCTGAGCTTTGGCCGCCAGACACGGATAGTAAAATTTCGGCCACAGTGTTGCCAACTGCCGTGGTTAGGCGCGCGACACCTGAAGTAAAAGTTTGCCTGTTGTCGAAGTTTTGAAGTAAAAAGGGAAAGGCAAAATTTGGAGAGTTGCGATCTGTAGCAACGCTGTGGGCACTCTATCGGGGTTTTAATGTGTATGTGAGGGTGAATTTGGAACGATGGGAGCCGCCAGGAGGCACGAAAGCCGTAGTAAGTAGGAGGTATATTTTGCAGAAACATTGTACGTGTTTCCAGTTGTGACATACGTGAATTTCAATGTAATACTTCGTGTTTAGGTGGGACACGCAAGGAGGGACGGAAGGAAGCAGCAGGGGCTGATATTTCGGCTCCAGGGGTGGCAATAGCTGAGCTTTGGCCGCCAGACACGGATAGTAAAATTTCGGCCACAGTGTTGCCAACTGCCGTGGTTAGGCGCTCGACACCTGAAGTAAACGTTTGCCTATTGTCGAAGTTTTGAAGTAAAAAGGGAAAGGCAAAATTTGGAGAGTTGCGATCTGTAGCAACGCTGTGGGCACTCTATCGGGTTTTAATGTGTGTGTGAGGGTGAATTTGGATCGATGGCAGCCGCCAGGAGGCACGAAAGCCGTAGTAAGTAGGAGGTATTTTTTGCAGAAACATTGTACGTGTTTCCAGTTGTGTCATACGTGAATTTCAATGTAATACATCGTGTTTAGGTGGGACACGTAAGGAGGGACGGAAGGAAGCAGCAGGGGCTGATATTTCGGCTCCAGGGGTGGCAATAGCTGAGCTTTGGCGCCCAGACACGGATAGTAAAATTTCGGCCACAGTGTTGCCAACTGCCGAGGCTGGGCGCTCGACACCTGAAGTAAAAGTTTGCCTATTGTCGAAGTTTTGAAGTAAAAAGGGAAAGGCAAAATTTGGAGAGTTGCGATCTGTAGCAACGCTGTGGGCACTCTATCGGGTTTTAATGTGTGTGTGAGGGTGAAATTGGATCGATGGCAGCCGCAAGGAGGCACGAAAGCCGTAGTATGTAGGAGGTGTATTTTGCAGAAACATTGTACGTGTTTCCAGTTGTGTCATACGTGAATTTCAATGTAATACATCGTGTTTAGGTGGGACACGTAAGGAGGGACGGAAGGAAGCAGTAAGGGCTGATATTTCGGCTCCAGGGGTGGCAATAGCTGAGCTTTGGCGCCCAGACACGGATAGTAAAATTTCGGCCACAGTGTTGCCAACTGCCGAGGCTAGGCGCTCGACACCAGAAGTAAAAGTTTGCCTGTTGTCGAAGTTTTGAAGTAAAAAGGGAAAGGCAAAATTTGGAGAGTTGCGATCTGTAGCAACGCTGTGGGCACTCTATCGGGGTTTTAATGTGTATGTGAGGGTGAATTTGGAACGATGGGAGCCGCCAGGAGGCACGAAAGCCGTAGTAAGTAGGAGGTATATTTTGCAGAAACATTGTACATGTTTCCAGTTGTGTCATACGTGAATTTCAATGTAATACATCGTGTTTAGGTGGGACACTTAAGGAGGGACGGAAGGAAGCAGCAGGGGCTGATATTCCGGCTCCAGATGGAGCGCTGTACACGTAGTTGTAGGAAACGCCGCTTGACGGCAGCACCTCCCGGACGTCGGGATGTCTCGCACGGACGCAGTGCGTATTGTCGACGACAGATGGCTGTTGCATCGCATTTGGCTGCTTAGTGTTGTGCGAGCGGACTATAACACTGGACCTCACACGGCACCAGTAGTCGTGTCTCTCGCAGTCGTTTGGTGTAAAGTCGGCGCTTATAAACCGCTTGTAACCAAGCGGAGCGCAGCGGAGTCGCTTACAAAGTCGCTTTCTAAGTCGGACGACCTGGTCGCCACGTATGCAAAATATTTGAATCGAAGCGCCTAATTCCTATAACTGCTATTAAAAAATTAATAAAGCAAGAATACTGCCCAAGTATTTTGGCGTGATTTTTGTAATGAGTTATAAATTACCGAAAGTGGTAAATTGCCTAATTCAATTCTTTGAATATTTATTTTTCACTGTTCTTCCTTGAAAAGTTTAACAATGGTCCAATATTTATTCTGATAAGGAGGTTTAATCATGTATGAGTCATGACATTATGACGTTGATTTCCTCATGTCTGCTGTAACTTGAAACAGCCGAAATTTGGAAACAAAATACAAAGTGCAATATGTATGTTTAGTGGAGGAGCATAAGGCATCCAGTGTAAAACACGTAAAAAACTCATTTGTTTTTATATAAGCGTGTTTCATTGTAACTAGCATGTAAATTTTTCTCTGTTCGATAAGCCTTACAATAAGCGGAATCACAAGGCATGACAGTATCACAGCCGCTGAACGTGGTCGGTCGTAAATCGTTTAGCTTTGGTTCCACTGCTTCCAGCTAAGTATTTTAATTCCGTCTTTACTGCGAGTGCGAGTGGAATGAAACGAGGCGACTCCCGCGTAGCGCTATCCCAGCCGGAGCCTCTTGTCGGCAGGCAACTTGTTGTAGTTGACGTAAGTGGCGCGTGGCGGCAGCACCTCCCGGGCGAGTCGTGGTTTATGGCTCAAGTAGTGCGTGCTGCAGGCGACAGATGGCCGTGGCATCGCGTATGTTTCCTTGAGGCAGCCTACAGCTCTCTCGCAGGCGTCACGTCTTACGAAGGCGCATATAAACTCCGCGGTTTGCTGCAACTGGTACACAGCTAAATTTTTATTAAAGACATTGTATTTTCGCGAACGTCGTCGTCGCCGCACGCACGCAGAATACCCGTGTGAATGATATACACGTGTATTTTCAAGGCATGGACGCTAGAATCCTTATTTCGGGTTTCAAAGGCAGAGTCGCTTAAACCCTTTGTTTGGGTTTCAAAATATAATATAGATAAAGAAAAGTCGCGCAACAAGTCGGACTGACGTGCTTGTCGGTATGAATGTCTGAATACATTACTGTTCGAAATTAACTGGCCGCTACCAATTGTATATATAACCTGCGACGTAGATAAAACGCTTCATTAAATTTTATTTAGAAATATTTCTTAGTATTCTTGCACTGTACTTTTGACGTATATTTAAATACGAAGGGGAATAAGTATGTTTGAGTGTACACTATTGTAACTGTCATTTAATTGCGTCGTTAACGACTTACAACGGGCAAAAAGTTCGGGTGGAGAATACGACTCGAGGCTACATAAACGAACCGACGGAGGCGCGCTGTGCTACTCAGACTACACAGCGCGTCCGCTACCACAGTTCGCCGCTGCACTCGGATAATTTTCGCGCCGCCTCCACGTCTGGTGCAAGCGCTGGTGTGTATAAGGCGGGACTGTAGGCAGCCGTGGCAGCGTGCCTGTGTGTCAGAGGCGGGTGAGACGAATCGGTCTGCACAGCGCCTACACAAACAGAGTCGTGACAGTTTATCTCGAGTCCCGTGGTCCCGTACCGACAGTTTCCCCCTCCCTCTCCCTCCACCGTCCCCTGAGCAATCCATACACCTCCCTCTACCCCTCCACTTCCTCACCTACAGCCCCACTCACACCCTTCCCCACTACCCCACCCCTTCCTCCCCATCTCCATTCATTTCCCCTACCCCATGGTGGGAATGGTAGAATGGTGGTGGTGGTGGACTGGTAGGGCAGGTAGAGTGGAGTGGTAAGGGAGATAGACTGGAGGGGGAGGTAGACTGGTGGAGGTGGGAGAGTAGAGGTGGGGGGTAGACGATGGGGTGGTAGACTGGTGGGGGTGGTAGTCTGGTGGGGGATATCGATTGGTGGGGGAGGTAGACTGGTTGGGGAGGTAGACCGGTGGCAGAGGTATACTGATGGAGGTGGAGACATGCTGGGGTGTAGATGATGATGATGATGATGGTGGTACTCTGGTAGGGGTGGTGATCTGGTGAGGGTGGTGGTATGGTGGGAGTGGGGGTATGGTGGGGGTTGTGGACTGGTGGGGGTGGGGGTGGTGATCTGATGGGGGGTTGTGGTCTCATGGGGGTTGTGGTTTTCGTAGATAACTTGGTGTAGAATGCAGGAGGAAAGTTAAATGTAAAAACTAATGCCCGTATTGTCTCTCTGGGTCGAAGAAGCAGCGTATTGTTAACTTTCACGTTGACTGTGGCATCCGTTATGTCAAACATAATTCATCATTCGAGCATACTGCGGCAAAATGTGCTTTTCGAAAAACCGATTTACAAAATTATGCCCTGCCTCGGCATTAATTGGCCTAACTTTTCCTTCCTTTATCTCAAATGACGTTACATTTGCTCAATGATGAAGCAGGGATGTCTCGACCATTCTTGTGAAACGAGAGATCTCGAGCTAAATAACTGCACGAACTAACGAAAAATTTCAAATTTCCTGCAGGTATTGAAAACCGGGATTTTTGATAGTGCTCAACAGAGGGAATGATGAAGTTCAGTGACGACAGAATGTTAATATTTAGTCACTGCAAAAGTTTTCTCAATAACCAACGTTTGTTGCATAGTATACTATTTAAAACTGCCATGGTGCTTCCGCTACAGATGTCACACAGCATAAACGCTAATTCTATGTAAAAGTCGGACATTACAGACGCTGTTTCCTACACATTAATTAACCATATCAGCCACCGCTTTGGCCGAGCGGTCTGCGGCGCGCCAGCCACAGTCTACACGGCCGCTGCGGTCGGGGGTTCGAAACCTCCCTCGGGCGTGGATGTTTGTGTTGTCCTTAGCGTAAGTTAGTATAAGTTAGTCAAGTGATTAGTGTGTAAGTCTAGCGACTGATGACCACGAAATTTGATCGCATAAGACCTCACACACATTTTAACATTTTTTAATTAACCATATCACTCGTATTGCGAAGTTTTTCTCCGTGAAACAATGTACTATTTTCGAAACAGATATTTCGTACACATTAAATAACCATATCAGACATATTGCGAAGTAAATCTCCGGGAAACAGTGAACTTCCATCGAAACATATTTCGTCTTCTCATCCAGCGGAAGTGGTTATCTAAATGAGTCACAGTCCAACAAAAACAGGATTTCATCGAGTAATCGTTAATTATTGCGTTTGTTAGCAGGAAGAATCCACGATACAAAGTTTGAAACGGTTTATTACAATTTCAGCTGGCCATGTCGGAAGTACGATAAAATATTCAGGTATTTTTCTACTGCATTTTCAATTAATCGATTTTTTATCTGACTCTGTTTCTCCTCCCCTCAAGCAAACTTTTGAGAGGTAATCGATAGATTTCCATTAATCTGTAGCCAGCTACAAATGGAATTTCGTAACCTCCTGTTGTCACCAAGTAAAAGCATATCTCACATTCTGTTTAGTTTACCCATTTCCTGTTACACATGGAAAACACGTAGTCAGTATTCGAAGCTGTGTGGAAGCAGATGCCGGAATATTTATTAACAGAGTTCCTTCGAAAGGAGAAATCGATTCACGAGATTACGTATCGATAGGTTAGCGTTATCTCTTTTAAGATAACGACCGAAAAGATTAATGTAGCGCAGTAGTTTTGGCACTATTAAGTTACCAGATTACTGTGTTTCTCTATTGATGGATTATATTCGCAACTGCCAACAGTTTCAAAATTTCAGTCATAGTATTTTTCTCACTGCATTTTCAATTAATCGATTTTTTTCCGACTCTGTTTCTCCTCCCCTAAAGCAAACTTTAGAGAGGAGATCGATAGATTTACATAAATCTGTAGCCAGCTACAAATGGAATTTCGAAACCTCCTGTTGTCACCAAGTAAAAGCATTTCTCACATTGCGTTTAGTTTACCCATTTCCTATTACACATGGAAAACACGTAGTCAGTATTCGAAGCTGTGTGGAAGCAGATGCCGGAATATTTATTAACATAGTTCCTTCGAAAGGAGAAATCGATTCACGAGATTACGTATCGATAGGTTAGCGTTATCTCTTTTAAGATAACGACCGAAAAGATTAATGTAGCGCAGTAGTTTTGGCACTATTAAGTTACCAGATTACTGTGTTTCTCTATTGATGGATTGTATTCGCAACTGCCAACAGTTTCAAAATTTCAGTCATAGTACTTTTCTCACTGCATTTTCAATTAATCGATTTTTTTCCGACTCTGTTTTTCCTCCCTTCAAGCAAACTATAAAGAAGGGTTAGACAGATTTCCATTAGTATGTAGCCAGCTACAAATGGAATTTCGAAACCTCCTGTTGTCACCAAGTAAAATCCTTTCTCACATTGCGTTTAGTTTACCCATTTCCTATTACACATGGAAAACACGTCGTCAGTATTCGAAGCTGTGTGGAAGCAGATGCCGGAATATTTATTAACAGAGTTCCTTCGAAAGGAGAAATCGATTCACGAGATTACGTATAGATAGGTTAGCGTTATCTCTTTTAAGATAACGACCGAAAAGATTAATGTAGCGCAGTAGTTTTGGCACTATTAAGTTACCAGATTACTGTGTTTCTCTATTGATGGATTGTATTCGCAACTGCCAACAGTTTAAAGATTTCCGTCATAGTATTTTTCTCACTGCATTTTCAATTAATCGATTTTTTTATCCGACTCTGTTTCTACTCCACTACAGCAAACTATAAAGAGGGGTTAGACAGATTTCCATTAGTCTGTAGCCAGCTACAAATGGAATTTCGAAACCTCCTGTTGTCACCAAGTAAAAGCATTTCTCACATTGCTTTTAGTTTATCCATTTCCTGTTACACATGGAAAACACGGAATCAGTATTCGAAGCTGTGTGGAAGCAGATGCCGGAATATTTATTAACAGAATTCCTTCGAAAGGAGAAATCGATTCACGAGATTACGTATCGATAGGTTAGCGTTATCTCTTTTAAGATAACGACCGAAAAGATTAATGTAGCGCAGTAGTTTTGGCACTATTAAGTTACCAGATTACTGTGTTTCTCTATTGATGGATTGTATTCGCAACTGCCAACAGTTTCAAAATTTCAGTCATAGTACTTTTCTCACTGCATTTTCAATTAATCGATTTTTTTCCGACTCTGTTTTTCCTCCCTTCAAGCAAACTATAAAGAAGGGTTAGACAGATTTCCATTAGTATGTAGCCAGCTACAAATGGAATTTCGAAACCTCCTGTTGTCACCTAGTAAAAGCATTTCTCACATTGCGTCTAGTTTAGCAATTTCCTGTTACACATGGAAAACACGTAGTCAGTATTCGAAGCTGTGTGGAAGCAGATGCCGGAATATTTATTAACAGAGTTCCTTCGAAAGGAGAAATCGATTCACGAGATTACGTATAGATAGGTTAGCGTTATCTCTTTTAAGATAACGACCGAAAAGATTAATGTAGCGCAGTAGTTTTGGCACTATTAAGTTACCAGATTACTGTGTTTCTCTATTGATGGATTGTATTCGCAACTGCCAACAGTTTAAAGATTTCCGTCATAGTATTTTTCTCACTGCATTTTCAATTAATCGATTTTTTTATCCGACTCTGTTTCTACTCCACTACAGCAAACTATAAAGAGGGGTTAGACAGATTTCCATTAGTCTGTAGCCAGCTACAAATGGAATTTCGAAACCTCCTGTTGTCACCAAGTAAAAGCATTTCTCACATTGCTTTTAGTTTATCCATTTCCTGTTACACATGGAAAACACGGAATCAGTATTCGAAGCTGTGTGGAAGCAGATGCCGGAATATTTATTAACAGAGTTCCTTCGAAAGGAGAAATCGATTCACGAGATTACGTATCGATAGGTTAGCGTTATCTCTTTTAAGATAACGACCGAAAAGATTAATGTAGCGCAGTAGTTTTGGCACTATTAAGTTACCAGATTACTGTGTTTCTCTATTGATGGATTGTATTCGCAACTGCCAACAGTTCAAAATTGCCGTCATAGTATTTTTCTCACTGCATTTTCAATTAATCGATTTTTTATCCGACTCTGTTTCTCCTCCCCTAAAGCAAACTTTAGAGAGGAGATCGATAGATTTCCATAAATCTGTAGCCAGCTACAAATGGAATTTCGAAACCTCCTGTTGTCACCAAGTAAAATCCTTTCTCACATTGCGTTTAGTTTACCCATTTCCTGTTACACATGGAAAACACGTAGTCAGTATTCGAAGCTGTGTGGAAGCAGATGCCGGAATATTTATTAACAGAGTTCCTTCGAAAGGAGAAATCGATTCACGAGATTACGTATAGATAGGTTAGCGTTATCTCTTTTAAGATAACGACCGAAAAGATTAATGTAGCGCAGTTGTTTTGGCACTATTAAGTTACCAGATTACTGTGTTTCTCTATTGATGGATTGTATTCGCAACTGCCAACAGTTTCAAAATTTCAGTCACAGTATTTTTCTCACTGCATTTTCAATTAATCGATTTTGTTCCGACTCTGTTTCTCGTCCCTTAAAGCAAACTTTAGAGAGGAGATCGATAGATTTCCATAAATCTGTAGCCAGCTACAAATGGAATTTCGAAGCCTGCTGTTGTCATCAAGTAAAAGCATTTCTCACATTGCGTCTAGTTTATCCATTTCCTGTTACACATGGAAAACACGTAAACAGTATTCGAAGCTGTGTGGAAGGAGATGCACATACTAACGACAAATACCAAAATTACTTCAGGTATTGGAAACCGGGATCTTACATAGTGCTCATCTGGGACAAAAATGAAGATTAGAGACGACAGAATGCGAATATTTAGTTACTGCAAAAGTTTTGCTGTATAGTGTACTCTTTCAGACTGCTTTGGTACGTCTGCTAGATGAAAGAAATGTCGAGGAGCATAAACGCTGATTCTGTGTAAAAGTCGGACATTACGGACGTTATTTCGTACACATTAATTATTTCGTCTTCTGATCCAGCTGAAGTGGTAATCTAAATGAGTCTCAGACCAACAAAAAGAGGAATCCACGATACAAAGTTTGAAACTGTTTCTTACAATTTGACCTCGGCATATCGGAAGTACGATCAAATATTCAGATATTTATCTACTGTATTTTCATTGAATTAATTATTTATTTGACTCTGTTTCTCCTCTCCTCAAGCAAACTTTATAGAGAGGGGATCGATAGATTTCCATTAATCTGTAGCCAGCTACGAATGGAATTTCAAAACCTCCTGTTGTCACTAAGTAAACGCATTTCTCACATTGCGTTTAGTTTACCCATTTCCAGTTACACATGGAAACAACAACAATATCCGAACAACAACGAACACGTAAACAGTATTCGAAGCTACGTGGAAGCAGATGCCGGAATATTAATTAAGTGTTCCTTCCAAAGGAGAAATCGATTCACGAGATTACGTATCGATAAGTTAGTGTTATCTTTTAGTTAACGATCGAATAGATAAATGTAGCGTAGTAGTTTCGCCACTATTAAGTTACCAGATTATTGTGTTTCTGTATTGTCAGATTTTATTTGCAACTGTCAACAGTTTAAAAAAATTGTATCACAGTCATTTACCCACTGCAACCTGTTATGGCGGAAAATGGAGAAAAAATTTAATTCACAGACAAACTACAAAAATATTTAAAGTTCACCGCATTTGTTGAAAACTATGATTCTTTCAATTGCTCAAATCTAAATCTGTAGGAGTGGTATGTTTTTTTTTAAGATTCCTTGCATACCTAGACTTCCAACAATGCTTTCGTATCTATGTACTGGTTTAATCTTAGTGTGTAAACACTGATTCTATATAAAAGTAGTACGTTACAGACTTAATAAATCGCATCGCACCTAGCACAAAGGAAGTCTCCGAAAAACAAAGTGCTTTCTCCAAATTCGATATTTCGACCTCTTCGACAGAGAAACCGTAATCTAATAAGTCACAGTCCAACGAAAACAAAAATTCCCCGAAAACTTTGTCGTTCGTTACGAGAAAGAATCATCTGTACAGCGCTTGAATCTCCTTAACAAATATTAAAGAGACAGCCATTAATTTAACATCCGGAGTGTGTTTTATACACGTATGACAGAATAATACCTGCGTAATGCTAACACAACAAATACGGTACCTACGAGTGCAGTTTCAAAACCTCATGTTCTCAGGAAGTAAAACAATTTCTCGCATTGGGTTCAGTTTACGGATCGACAAGAAACATGTTGAGATAATAATGATAATGAAATATCCAGTACCGTCAAGAGAATACCGGAAGAGAGATATTTTTTTTTTCTTCTTCTCCTTACAGCATCCATCTCTGGTAACAAATTTCTGGTCGATGTGGACCAATTTATTGTGACTGAAGAATGAAGAGACATGTAGAGCACACGCTACATAATTCCGTATCCAAAGTGTCAGAACATCGTGTTTCGTGCCTGTAAACGAGACAGGCCTCACTTAAAATCAGTTCCAGTGTTATCCCAGTTACCTACATCGCTAGCCATCATTTTCAATTTGTTGACTACATTAGTAGTCAGTATGGCTGACTCTGAAATTGCTGTTTTACGTGAATAATATTTACAGTAATGGAAGCAGTGTGGAGGAAAAGGAAAGTTTATTTATTCACACATTTCCTTCAAAAGAAGAAATCGGTCCACTAGATTACGTGTAGAAGCCACTATAACAATAGGTCAGTGTTGTCTGTTAGTTCAAATTCAAATGTTTGCAAATCTAAGGGACTTAACTGCTGTGGTTATTCAGTCCCTAGACTTACAAACTACTGAAACTAACTTATGGTAAGGGCAACACACACACACACACACACACACACACACACACACACACACACACACACCGGCAATAGTTTACAACCCATCTTTCAAGGTCCTTTTCATATTGCAGCCCTGTGGTGGAGGCTGGAAGCTGATTTGGTCATCTTAATACGCCATAATTACACATTTCCTCACTTCATTATTTTGTGGTAAAACAGCATGAGTTACACGAGCAGTCAAAATATAGAGAATATAATAAAATGCCGCCAAACTAACTGTGAAGGAATTTTTTAGCGGCTACATTCTTGCAGCAGACATTTCCTGTATTCTCGCTGAGTTACATCTGAATATCAAATCGATATTCCGTCGAAGCGGTACGTCGTATTATCTCGGAACCATCTCTGCCGTCTTGCTCTACATGAGGTGTCGATGTCTGCGACCTTGTTTCCAGAAATTTAAATGGAAACAATTCGCCGATTTTCTGTGCATTCTCCCATCGGAAGAACAACAGCCGTAATTCCGATGAATGTCATTGTTGCAGACGTGAATTGTGCTTTCTGTGGCGGAACATGTAAAACATGACTGAAGGGCGCTATGTGTTAACTACCAGAATATCAATGTATTTTTCCCAGAGCTAACTATTTATTCCTGTCTAAAAGTAATGGTTGCAGTAAACAGAAGGAAGGAAGGAATCTTAGGGATTTACGTCACGTCGACAGCACATTCAGTCAGAAGGCAAATCTAACTCGAGTTTCGTACTGTGTGGCTCCAATTTTGACGCCATTAACGGTATTCGAGTATTTTATGGAAATTAACGACAAATTGTTTCCATTACTGAGCTATCGTGACAGCTGAATTGATCTTTGAGAACGACTTTGCTTCCCAGATGCTTATTGAGTAATAGATTTCAACAGCATTAGACGTACAGTCTCTTAAAATGAACTGTTATGTTATGAGGGGAATTCAATTAACGCACAGTTCTGCGTACTTGACACTGACTGTTACTGGGGATGAACCCGCAGTTACACTTATTTCTGTCTCCATAACTGAATAATGGCGAACGTATTCACGGAAGTTGTGTGAAGAGAACGGGATCTATTTACTGTCAATATCTGCTCCCATGACAGTCTCGTGAGTTTACGTGTATATGAGGCAATAACAAAGAGCAGAGGCGGCAACAGTCATTACGTTCGCTGTTCACACTCTCCTTTAAACGCACCTTTCACGTCTGGCTGTTGCAACGATTTCTGCCAACACTGCCCCAACACGAAGAGTAGGATTTCGTACAAAATGTCCCACACATCTATCACATGAACCTACTTTTCATAGATATGTCTTAAAAGGGAAATACTATCAGTAAAGGAAAGGACATTCTCTAATTCTCGAAATGATGCACAACAGAAGATATGGAAAACCAGCAATTCGCCTATTTGACGGAGGCCTTCTACGGAAAATAAGTTTTATCTATTCCACCAAATATCTCACTTCTACGCTCTGTCTCGAAAGCTAAATTTTCCATGAAAGCATGATTGACACCACATTTCTTTTTACTTCATTATTTCATAACGTCCGTTGCAACTTTTTAACGACTTTCTTGCGACGCCATTGTTGCGTCAGACGCTCTCTGTATTATTGCCGCTCTAAATATGAGTAACGGAAACTATGTGTTTTGTTCCATTAAAAAAACAAAAAATAGACAAATAAATAAAATACTTCTGCCCTCCCTCCCAATTACTTAACATTAACGTCTGCTGTGTAAAGAAGTAAACCGCAATCGAAAAGAGTAATATTTTTGTTTAATAATAGGTTCGAGTATTAACTGCTATTATTCGTTTTCGAAGATAACTTGGTGTAGAATGGAGGAGGAACGTTAAATGTAAAAATAATGCTTTCATTGTCTCTCTGGGTCGAAGAAGCAACGTATTTTTAACTTTCACGTTGTCTGTGGCATACATTATGTCAAACATAATTCGTCATTCGAGCATACTGCATCAAAATTCTGTCCTGCCTCGGCATTAATTGGCCTAACTTTTCCTTCCTTTATCTCAAATGAGGTTACATGTTGCCCAATGATAAAGCAGGAATGTCTGGATTATTCTTGTGAAACGAGAGATCTCGAGCTAAATAACTGCACAAACTAACGAAAAATTTCAAATTTTCTGCTGGTATTGATAACCGGGATTTTTCATAGTTTTCAACTGAGCGAATGATGAAGTTTAGAGACGACAGAATGTTAATATTTAGTCACTGCAAAAGTTTTGTTAATAACCAACGTTTGTTCCATAGTATAGTATTTGAAACTGCCTTGGTGCTTCCGATACAGATGTCACACAGCATAAACGCTATTTCTCACACATTAATTAACCATATCAGCCGGCCGCTTTGGCCGAGCGGTCTGCGGCGCGCCAGCCACAGTCTACACAGCCGCTGCGGTCGGGGGTTCGAATCCTCCCTCGGGCGTAGATGTTTGTGTTGTCCTTAGCGTAAGTTAGTTTAAGTTAGTCAAGTGATTTGTGTGTAAGTCTAGCGACTGATGACCACGAATTTTGGTCGCATAAGACCTCACACACATTTGAACATTTTTTAATTAACCATACCACACGTATTGAGAAGTAATTCTCCGTGAAACAATGTACTATTTTCGAAACAGATATTTCGTACACAGTAATTAACCATATCTGACGTATTGCGAACTAAACCTCCCGAGAAACAATTAACTTCCTTCCAAACATATTTCGTCTTCTGATCCAGCGGAAATGGTAATCTAAATGAGTCACAGGCCAATAAAAACAGGAGTTCATCGAGTAATTGTTAATTCTTGCGTTTGATATCAGGAGGAATCCACGACACAAAGTTTGAAACTGTTTCCTACAATTTCAGCTGGGCATGTCGGAAGTACGATAAAATATTCAGGTATTTTTCTACTTCATTTTCAATTAATAGATTTTTTATCCGACTCTGTTTCTCCTCCCCTCAAGCAAACTTTAGAGAGGGTTAGATGGATTTCCATTAATCTGTAGCCAACTACAAATGGAATTTGTAAACCTCCTGTTGTCACCAAGTAAAAGTATTTCTCACATTGCGTTTAGTTTACCCATTTCCTGTTACACATGGAAAACACGTAATCAGTATTCGAAGCTGTGCGGAAGCAGATGCCGGAATATTTATTAACAGAGTTCCTTCCAAAGGAGAAATCGATTCACGAGATTACGTATCGATACGTTAGTGTTATCTTTTTTAAGTTAACGACCGAAAAGATAAATGTAGTCTAGTAGTTTTGGCACTATTAAGTTACCAGATTACTGTGTTTCTGTATTTATGAATTTTATTCGTAAACGCCAACAGTTTAAAAAATTCCGTCACAGTCATTTACACACTGCAATCTATTATGGCGTGAAATGGAGAAAAAAAATGTAATTCACATATAAAGTACAAATATATTTTAAGTTCACCGCATTAGTTGGAAACTATGATTCTGTCAACTGCTCAAATCTAAAACAGTAGCAGTGGTATGGTTTCTTAATCGTCAGAATTCTAATGATTAAGTCTCTGCTGAATTTTTCTCTAAAACAAACGTTTCCTTGCATACCTAGACTTTCAACAATGCTTTCGTATCTCTGTACTGGTTTAATCTCAGAGCGTAAACAATGATTCTGTACCAAACGGTACAGACGTTAGTTGGCATAACTTAATAAATCGCACACACACCCACATGTCCGAGGGACGACTCGAATCTCCGACAGCGAACAACCGAGCACTCCGCAGCAACGCGCCTTAGCGCGCTCGGCCAGTCCACCGTCGCTGTTAGTTAACGCTGAGAAAGATAAACGCAGTGTTAGAAATACCGTGACCATTTTTAACAACATTATCAGTTCCTATTCTATATCGGTGAATTAAGTTCGTACCCAGCAACAGTTTACAATGCATCTGTCAAGGTTATTTACACATTGCAGCCCTGTGGTGGCGGAGTGTTATAGAGGATCGAGTAGAAACTTAATTCACTTTGACGGCATTAGAAGTGAGAATTGTGTCAAACTCTTATTTTTTATTTCTTCTTTTGTGGCATCAACGATAAGACGGCACAAATGACGGAGAGAATTCCGCATTTCTGTGCGCTGTCGACCTTGTCGTATTAATTGTTAAGCAAGCCACCACAAAGCAACGAGACTGATTTTACTTAGTTACAGAAAAAAAGGTGTTAATTCATGTAACCGCAGGAATCGCATGGTTATTGAAAGACTTCCCATACTGAAATACCTCTAACACGCTGCACTATGCGTCAAATGTAAGAAATAACGTGTATGTACCTATATCTTAAATTTCCGAGCCATCACAAAAGCTGATTTGGTCATCTTAATACGTCATAATTCACTTCATTATTCTGTGATTAAACAGCATGAGTTACACCAGCAGTCAAAATGGAGGGAAAATAATAAAGTGCCGCCAAACCAACTGAAGGAATTTTTTAGCGGCTACATTCGTATAGCAGCCACTTCCTCAAGATATGGACGAAGCGGTACGTCGTATTATCTCGGGACCATCTCACTGCCGTCTTGCTGCTACTCGAGGTGTCGATGTCTGCGACCCTGTTTCCGCAAGTTGACATCCAAATAATTCGCCAACTTGCTGTGCATTCTGCCAACGGTAGAAGAATAGCCAATAACCGTGGCACTGGCGAAAGTTATTATTGTAGACGTGTATTCTTGTATCTGTGGCGTCGTACATGGCAGAAAATGTGAAACATGACTGATGAACCCTATTTATTAATTAACAAAACATCCACATCATTTTACCAGAGTGAACTATATATTTGTGTTCATTTGTGCTTTAATATTCTTCATGCTAAGCATTGCAAGTAGCGACGCTAAAAATAATCGTTGTAGTTATTTAGCATACAGCAGAAAGGTAAAAAAAAGGTGAACAATAGCAAACAGCCAACAGTCAACAGCCTTATCCGCTTAGTTTATGAGAAACAGAAAGGGAAAAATATCGTGTACGGTATATTCGGAAAAATCAGAGAAACAGGCGAATAGTTGTAAGACAATTTCAGGTCGTCATTCAAACAGAAGAACTTGACGAGACACAGTTTGCGGTATGAGGTTCGGAGCTTATTCAGTGCGAGGGCAAGTCTGGCTTGTGTGTCGTACTGTGCGGCTGCAATTTTTTAGCAACTCTCCTTCCATGGAAAATAAGTTCTACGTATACGACAAAGTTTTTCATTACTACGCTCTGCCTCGAAAATTAAATTCCCCGTGAAAACATGATGGAAACCACATTTCTTTTTACTTCATTATTTCATAACGCCCATTGCAACTGTCAAACGACTTCCTCGCGACGCCATTCTTGCGTCAGACGCTCTCTGTACTATTGCCGCTTTAAATATGAATACGGAATCAAGTTTAAGACGAAAGACTCCATATTCTTGTGCGAGTTTTACACTATCTGATTTGAGTAGAAAATTGCGCTAAAACATGGCCTTCGCTTTATTTGTGAGTTACTCAGCATTTTTACAGCCGTATAAATTACTTCATGGTGGTACCTAAAACTCACCACCGACTGACCAGCATATAAAACACTTGGTCAGTCGTGTAAATATTCTTTCGATAAGCACTTTATTTTTCGCGTTTTCGCTTTCAAGGTCTGCCTCTCCTCTAACGGTTGGGGACTTGTTGCTTTCCGCTATTTAAATAAAATAAAATAAATAAGTAAAAAAAAACTCCAGCCTTCGCTCCCAGTTGCTTAACATTAACGTCTGCTGTCTAAAGTAGTAAACCGCAATCAAAAAGAATAAGACAGATAACTTGGTGTAGAATGGAGGAGGAACGTTCAATGTAAAAATAACGCTTTCATTGTCTCTGTGGGTCGAACAAGCAACGTATTGTTAACTTCGACGTTAACTGTGGCATACGGTAATTCATCACTCGAGTATACTGCTGCAAAATGTGCTTTACGAAAAACCGATTTACAACATTCTATTCTGCCTCGACATTAATTGGCCTAACTTTTCCTTGCTTTATTTCAAATGACGTTACATGTTGTCCAATGATGAAGCAGGGATGTCTCGCCTAAACGATTGAAACGAGAGATCTCAAGCCAAACAACTCCAAAAACCAACAACAAATTTAAAATTTTCTGCAGGTATTGAAAACCGGGATTTTTCGTAGTGCTCCAACTAAAAACTGTTCGAATGGTGAAGTTTAGAGACGACACAATGTTAATATCTAGTCACTGCAAAAGTTTTGCTGTATAGTATACTCTTTTAGACTGGTAAGTCTGCTAGATTAAACAAATGTCACAGAGCATAAACGCTGATTCTGAGTAAAAGTGGGATATTACGGACGTTATTTAGTACACACTAATTAACCATATCAGATGTGTTGCGAAGTAAATCTCCGGGAAACAGTGCACTTCCTACGAAACATATTTCGTCTTCTGAATCAGCGTAACTGGCAATCTAAATGAGTCACAGTCCAACAAAAACTGATTTCATCGAGTAATTGTTTATTCTTGCGTTTGTTAGCAGGAGGAATCCTCGCTACAACGTTTGAAACTGTTTCTTACAATTTCACCTGGGCATGTCGGAAGTACGATAAAATATTCCGTTTTTTTCCTACTGCATTGCCATTTAATCGTTTTTTACCTGACTCTGGTTCTCCTCACCTCAAGCAAACTTTAGAGAGGGGATCGATAGAGTTCCATTAATCTGTAGCCAGCTACGAATGGAATTTAAAAACCACATGTTGTCACTAAGTAAAACCATTTCTCACATTGCATTTGGATTACCCACATCCTGTGGCACATGGAAAACACAATAATGGAAGCAGTGTGGAAGCAGATGAGGGAACATTTAATCACAGAGTTCCTTCCAAAGGAGAAATCGAGCCACGAGATTACGTGTCGATATGTTAGTGTTATCTCTTAGTTAACGACCGGAATGATAGATGTGAATTAGTATTTTTGCCAGATTTCTGTGTTTCTGTATTGATGGATTTTATTCGCAACTGCCAACAGTTTAAAAAATTCTGTCATTGTCATTTACACACTGCGACCTGTTATGGGGGAAAATTTGTAGGAAAAAAAATTAATTCTCAGTCTACCTACAAACTCGTTTAAATTCGCTGCATTTGTTGAAAACTACGACTTTTTTCCTCCCCTCAAGCCTAACAGACAAGAAACGGCTTGTTCTAATAATTTGCATCCAAAATCTTGTAGCGTTTTCTGTACATGATATTGTAGTAACTTTCACAAAACGGGGCATCACACGACATGTAACATATACAGAGAAGACTTAGGGATTATTTCGTCAGTAGCGAACGATGCTGTACGAATGGCTCGTTTACAAGTAACGAGCCATTGTACTGATTTATTGACGAGAAATGGCTTTCTGGAAAATCAGAGATAATGCCAGTATTGCCAATTACGAACACAATTCATCATTAGAGAATAGAAACCTGATAATGTTGTTAAAAATGATCACAGTACTTGTAACACAGCGTCTGTCTTTCACGAGATTGGCAATAATATATAGCTGCGATGGAGTTGGCAGGCGTTCTAAGGCGCCTTACAATGAAAATGGCGTTGGAAGAAAAGAAAAAACGAATATTGCATCGTCATTTCGACATGCCATTGTACCGATTTATTGACGAGAAATGGCTTTCTGGAATTCATCCCTGACTTAAGTCACAATAACCGCGTCCTCATCGACCACACATTTGTTATCTGGGTTGGATGCTGTAAGGAGAAAATGGGGATTACTTATTTTCTGGTTTTCTCTTGATGCTACTCGATATTTGTTGAATATTAGGAGCTGAAATTGTTTTGTGTTTCGTATCGATCCGGGAACTAAATCCTATGCAAGAAATAGCTTTACTTAGAATTTAAAAGATATCCGTAATTTGTCTGTGAAGTAAATTTTTACTCCAATACTATCCGCCGTAACGTTTGGCATTTGCGAACGAAATCCATCAGTAGAGAAAACAGACATCTGGTAACTTAATACTGCCAAAAATACCACATTTATCTTTCCGATTGTTAAGTGAGAGGTAACACAGCCTTATTACGTCTGCTTGAGGGGAGGAAGGTAGAATAAAAAATTAATTCAATGAAAATGGCGTTAGAAGAAAAAAAACGAATATTGCATCGTCATTTCGACATGTCCAGTTAAAATTGTGAGAAGCAGTTTAAAACTTTGTATGGATGGTTCCTTCCGGTAAGAAAGGAAGAATAAACAATTAGTCGGTGAAGTCCTGTTTTTGTTGGGCTGTGACTCATTATCAGAAGACGAAATACTTGTTTCGATTGAAGTACACGGTTTTCCGGAGATTTACTCTGCAGAACGTGTGGTATGGTTAATTAATGCGTACGAAATAACGCCCGTAATGACCGACTTTTACACAGAATCATCGATTATACTCTGTGACATTTGTTTCATCTAGCAGAGGTACCGAAGCAGTTTCAAATAGTGTACTATACAACAAGACGTTGGTTGGTGAGAAAACGTTTGCAGTCATTAAATATTAACATTCCGTCGTCTCGAAAATTCATCATTCGCCCAGTTTTCAGTTTGGACACCTATGAAAAAACTCGGTTTTCAATACCTGCAAGAAATTTGATATTTGTTGTAGGTTTGTGCAGTGATTTGGCTTGGGATCTCTTGTTGCACAAGAATGGTCAAGATATTCTTACTTCGTAATGAGCAACATGTAACGTCATTTGACATAAAGCAAGGAAAATTTAGGCCAATTTTGCCGGGGCAGAACAATTTTGTATATCGATATTTCGTAAAGCAAATTTTGCAGCAGTATGCTCGTGTATTGAATTTCGATTGATATAATGTATGCCACAGTCAACTTAAAAGTTAACAACACGTTGCTCGCTGTTAAGTTCCATAAGCTTTACAAACATTTGAATTTCATTTGTTTTCAATGATTTAGTGTCATGTTCTACACAACTGAAATAGTATACAGAATGGAGTCTTTCGTAAACTTTTTTCCGCATTCATATCTAAAGCGGCAACAATACAGAGAGGGTCTGACGCAATAATGGCGTCTCAAGGAAGTCGTTTTAACAGTTGCAAGGGACGTTATAAAATAATGAAGTAAAGAGAGATGTGGTTCACATCATGTTTTCATGCAGAAATTAACTTTCGAGACAGAGTTTAGGACTAAAATATTTAAAGGAAATCTATTTTTGGTAAAGTATATTTCATAGCAGTATGGTCGAGTCGAGTGATGAATTACGTTTTACATAACCTATGACACAGTGAACGCGAAAGATAACAATACGTTCCTTCTTCTTCGACCCCGAGAGACAATGAAAGCATTATTTTTACAGGTTTGTGACTGTTAGAAGACTAACAAAACATGGTTTCTCTCTCAAACATCTTTCTACATAACCGCGTAATAAGATTGATGACAAAGTTTCGCAATTCACAATTAAACAATATTTGGAACGATGGGAGCCGACAGGAGGCACGAAAGCCGTAGTAAGTAGGAGGTATATTTTGCAAAAAACATTGTACGTGTTTCCAGTTGTGACATACGTGAATTTCAATGTAATACGTCGTGTTTAGGTGGGACACGCAAGGAGGGACGGAAGGAAGCAGCAGGGGCTGATATTTCGGCTCCAGGGGTGGCAATAGCTGAGCTTTGGCGCCCAGACACGGATAGTAAAGTTTCGGCCACAGTGTTGCCAACTGCCGAGGTTAGGCGCTCGACACCTGAAGTAAAAGTTTGCCTGTTGTCGAAGTTTTGAAGTAAAATGGATAGGCAAAATTTGGAGAGTTGCGATCTGTAGCAACGCTGTGGGCACTCTATCGGGGTTTTAATGTGTATGTGAGGGTGAATTTGGAACGATGGGAGCCGCCAGGAGGCACGAAAGCCGTAGTAAGTAGGAGGTATATTTTGGAAAAAAACTTTTTACGTGTTTCCAGTTGTGACATACGTGAATTTCAATGTAATCCGTCGTGTTTAGGCGGGACACGCAAGGAGGGACGGAAGGAAGCAGCAGGGGCTGATATTTCGGCTCCAGGGGTGGCAATAGCTGAGCTTTGGCCGCCAGACACGGATAGTAAAATTTCGGCCACAGTGTTGCCAACTGCCGTGGTTAGGCGCGCGACACCTGAAGTAAAAGTTTGCCTGTTGTCGAAGTTTTGAAGTAAAAAGGGAAAGGCAAAATTTGGAGAGTTGCGATCTGTAGCAACGCTGTGGGCACTCTATCGGGGTTTTAATGTGTATGTGAGGGTGAATTTGGAACGATGGGAGCCGCCAGGAGGCACGAAAGCCGTAGTAAGTAGGAGGTATATTTTGGAAAAAAACTTTTTACGTGTTTCCAGTTGTGACATACGTGAATTTCAATGTAATCCGTCGTGTTTAGGCGGGACACGCAAGGAGGGACGGAAGGAAGCAGCAGGGGCTGATATTTCGGCTCCAGGGGTGGCAATAGCTGAGCTTTGGCCGCCAGACACGGATAGTAAAATTTCGGCCACAGTGTTGCCAACTGCCGTGGTTAGGCGCGCGACACCTGAAGTAAAAGTTTGCCTGTTGTCGAAGTTTTGAAGTAAAAAGGGAAAGGCAAAATTTGGAGAGTTGCGATCTGTAGCAACGCTGTGGGCACTCTATCGGGGTTTTAATGTGTATGTGAGGGTGAATTTGGAACGATGGGAGCCGCCAGGAGGCACGAAAGCCGTAGTAAGTAGGAGGTATATTTTGCAGAAACATTGTACGTGTTTCCAGTTGTGACATACGTGAATTTCAATGTAATACTTCGTGTTTAGGTGGGACACGCAAGGAGGGACGGAAGGAAGCAGCAGGGGCTGATATTTCGGCTCCAGGGGTGGCAATAGCTGAGCTTTGGCCGCCAGACACGGATAGTAAAATTTCGGCCACAGTGTTGCCAACTGCCGTGGTTAGGCGCGCGACACCTGAAGTAAAAGTTTGCCTGTTGTCGAAGTTTTGAAGTAAAAAGGGAAAGGCAAAATTTGGAGAGTTGCGATCTGTAGCAACGCTGTGGGCACTCTATCGGGGTTTTAATGTGTATGTGAGGGTGAATTTGGAACGATGGGAGCCGCCAGGAGGCACGAAAGCCGTAGTAAGTAGGAGGTATATTTTGCAGAAACATTGTACGTGTTTCCAGTTGTGACATACGTGAATTTCAATGTAATACTTCGTGTTTAGGTGGGACACGCAAGGAGGGACGGAAGGAAGCAGCAGGGGCTGATATTTCGGCTCCAGGGGTGGCAATAGCTGAGCTTTGGCCGCCAGACACGGATAGTAAAATTTCGGCCACAGTGTTGCCAACTGCCGTGGTTAGGCGCGCGACACCTGA
Organism: Locusta migratoria; assembly: GCA_026315105.1. Lineage (NCBI taxonomy): Eukaryota > Metazoa > Arthropoda > Insecta > Orthoptera > Acrididae > Locusta > Locusta migratoria. The sequence goes on from JAOYRU010000761.1 coordinate 51,923, forward strand.
AGTAAAAGTTTGCCTGTTGTCGAAGTTTTGAAGTAAAAAGGGAAAGGCAAAATTTGGAGAGTTGCGATCTGTAGCAACGCTGTGGGCACTCTATCGGGGTTTTAATGTGTATGTGAGGGTGAATTTGGAACGATGGGAGCCGCCAGGAGGCACGAAAGCCGTAGTAAGTAGGAGGTATATTTTGGAAAAAAACTTTTTACGTGTTTCCAGTTGTGACATACGTGAATTTCAATGTAATCCGTCGTGTTTAGGCGGGACACGCAAGGAGGGACGGAAGGAAGCAGCAGGGGCTGATATTTCGGCTCCAGGGGTGGCAATAGCTGAGCTTTGGCCGCCAGACACGGATAGTAAAATTTCGGCCACAGTGTTGCCAACTGCCGTGGTTAGGCGCGCGACACCTGAAGTAAAAGTTTGCCTGTTGTCGAAGTTTTGAAGTAAAAAGGGAAAGGCAAAATTTGGAGAGTTGCGATCTGTAGCAACGCTGTGGGCACTCTATCGGGGTTTTAATGTGTATGTGAGGGTGAATTTGGAACGATGGGAGCCGCCAGGAGGCACGAAAGCCGTAGTAAGTAGGAGGTATATTTTGCAGAAACATTGTACGTGTTTCCAGTTGTGACATACGTGAATTTCAATGTAATACTTCGTGTTTAGGTGGGACACGCAAGGAGGGACGGAAGGAAGCAGCAGGGGCTGATATTTCGGCTCCAGGGGTGGCAATAGCTGAGCTTTGGCCGCCAGACACGGATAGTAAAATTTCGGCCACAGTGTTGCCAACTGCCGTGGTTAGGCGCGCGACACCTGAAGTAAAAGTTTGCCTGTTGTCGAAGTTTTGAAGTAAAAAGGGAAAGGCAAAATTTGGAGAGTTGCGATCTGTAGCAACGCTGTGGGCACTCTATCGGGGTTTTAATGTGTATGTGAGGGTGAATTTGGAACGATGGGAGCCGCCAGGAGGCACGAAAGCCGTAGTAAGTAGGAGGTATATTTTGCAGAAACATTGTACGTGTTTCCAGTTGTGACATACGTGAATTTCAATGTAATACTTCGTGTTTAGGTGGGACACGCAAGGAGGGACGGAAGGAAGCAGCAGGGGCTGATATTTCGGCTCCAGGGGTGGCAATAGCTGAGCTTTGGCCGCCAGACACGGATAGTAAAATTTCGGCCACAGTGTTGCCAACTGCCGTGGTTAGGCGCGCGACACCTGAAGTAAAAGTTTGCCTGTTGTCGAAGTTTTGAAGTAAAAAGGGAAAGGCAAAATTTGGAGAGTTGCGATCTGTAGCAACGCTGTGGGCACTCTATCGGGGTTTTAATGTGTATGTGAGGGTGAATTTGGAACGATGGGAGCCGCCAGGAGGCACGAAAGCCGTAGTAAGTAGGAGGTATATTTTGCAGAAACATTGTACGTGTTTCCAGTTGTGACATACGTGAATTTCAGTGTAATACTTCGTGTTTAGGTGGGACACGCAAGGAGGGACGGAAGGAAGCAGCAGGGGCTGATATTTCGGCTCCAGGGGTGGCAATAGCTGAGCTTTGGCCGCCAGACATGGATAGTAAAATTTCGGCCACAGTGTTGCCAACTGCCGTGGTTAGGCGCGCGACACCTGAAGTAAAAGTTTGCCTGTTGTCGAAGTTTTGAAGTAAAAAGGGAAAGGCAAAATTTGGAGAGTTGCGATCTGTAGCAACGCTGTGGGCACTCTATCGGGGTTTTAATGTGTATGTGAGGGTGAATTTGGAACGATGGGAGCCGCCAGGAGGCACGAAAGCCGTAGTAAGTAGGAGGTATATTTTGCAGAAACATTGTACGTGTTTCCAGTTGTGACATACGTGAATTTCAATGTAATACTTCGTGTTTAGGTGGGACACGCAAGGAGGGACGGAAGGAAGCAGCAGGGGCTGATATTTCGGCTCCAGGGGTGGCAATAGCTGAGCTTTGGCCGCCAGACACGGATAGTAAAATTTCGGCCACAGTGTTGCCAACTGCCGTGGTTAGGCGCGCGACACCTGAAGTAAAAGTTTGCCTGTTGTCGAAGTTTTGAAGTAAAAAGGGAAAGGCAAAATTTGGAGAGTTGCGATCTGTAGCAACGCTGTGGGCACTCTATCGGGGTTTTAATGTGTATGTGAGGGTGAATTTGGAACGATGGGAGCCGCCAGGAGGCACGAAAGCCGTAGTAAGTAGGAGGTATATTTTGGAAAAAAACTTTTTACGTGTTTCCAGTTGTGACATACGTGAATTTCAATGTAATCCGTCGTGTTTAGGCGGGACACGCAAGGAGGGACGGAAGGAAGCAGCAGGGGCTGATATTTCGGCTCCAGGGGTGGCAATAGCTGAGATTTGGCCGCCAGACACGGATAGTAAAATTTCGGCCACAGTGTTGCCAACTGCCGTGGTTAGGCGCGCGACACCTGAAGTAAAAGTTTGCCTGTTGTCGAAGTTTTGAAGTAAAAAGGGAAACGCAAAATTTGGAGAGTTGCGATCTGTAGCAACGCTGTGGGCACTCTATCGGGGTTTTAATGTGTATGTGAGGGTGAATTTGGAACGAGGGAGCCGCCAGGAGGCACGAAAGCCGTAGTAAGTAGGAGGTATATTTTGCAGAAACATTGTACGTGTTTCCAGTTGTGACATACGTGAATTTCAATGTAATACTTCGTGTTTAGGTGGGACACGCTAGGAGGGACGGAAGGAAGCAGCACGGGCTGATATTTCGGCTCCAGGGGTGGCAATAGCTGAGCTTTGGCCGCCAGACACGGATAGTAAAATTTCGGCCACAGTGTTGCCAACTGCCGTGGTTAGGCGCGCGACACCTGAAGTAAATGTTTGCCTGTTGTCGAAGTTTTGAAGTAAAAAGGGAAAGGCAAAATTTGGAGAGTTGCGATCTGTAGCAACGCTGTGGGCACTCTATCGGGGTTTTAATGTGTATGTGAGGGTGAATTTGGAACGATGGGAGCCGCCAGGAGGCACGAAAGCCGTAGTAAGTAGGAGGTATATTTTGCAGAAACATTGTACGTGTTTCCAGTTGTGACATACGTGAATTTCATTGTAATACTTCGTGTTTAGGTGGGACACGCAAGGAGGGACGGAAGGAAGCAGCAGGGGCTGATATTTCGGCTCCAGGGGTGGCAATAGCTGAGCTTTGGCCGCCAGACACGGATAGTAAAATTTCCGCCACAGTGTTGCCAACTGCCGTGGTTAGGCGCGCGACACCTGAAGTAAAAGTTTGCCTGTTGTCGAAGTTTTGAAGTAAAAAGGGAAAGGCAAAATTTGGAGAGTTGCGATCTGTAGCAACGCTGTGGGCACTCTATCGGGGTTTTAATGTGTATGTGAGGGTGAATTTGGAACGATGGGAGCCGCCAGGAGGCACGAAAGCCGTAGTAAGTAGGAGGTATATTTTGCAGAAACATTGTACGTGTTTCCAGTTGTGACATACGTGAATTTCATTGTAATACTTCGTGTTTAGGTGGGACACGCAAGGAGGGACGGAAGGAAGCAGCAGGGGCTGATATTTCGGCTCCAGGGGTGGCAATAGCTGAGCTTTGGCCGCCAGACACGGATAGTAAAATTTCGGCCACAGTGTTGCCAACTGCCGTGGTTAGGCGCGCGACACCTGAAGTAAAAGTTTGCCTGTTGTCGAAGTTTTGAAGTAAAAAGGGAAAGGCAAAATTTGGAGAGTTGCGATCTGTAGCAACGCTGTGGGCACTCTATCGGGGTTTTAATGTGTATGTGAGGGTGAATTTGGAACGATGGGAGCCGCCAGGAGGCACGAAAGCCGTAGTAAGTAGGAGGTATATTTTGCAAAAAACTTTTTACGTGTTTCCAGTTGTGACATACGTGAATTTCAATGTAATCCGTCGTGTTTAGGTGGGACACGCAAGGAGGGACGGAAGGAAGCAGCAGGGGCTGATATTTCGGCTCCAGGGGTGGCAATAGCTGAGCTCTGGCCGCCAGACACGGATAGTAAAATTTCGGCCACAGTGTTGCCAACTGCCGTGGTTAGGCGCTCGACACCTGAAGTAAAAGTTTGCCTGTTGTCGAAGTTTTGAAGTAAAAAGGGAAAGGCAAAATTTGGAGAGTTGCGATCTGTAGCAACGCTGTGGGCACTCTATCGGGGTTTTAATGTGTATGTGAGGGTGAATTTGGAACGATGGGAGCCGCCAGGAGGCACGAAAGCCGTAGTAAGTAGGAGGTATATTTTGCAGAAACATTGTACGTGTTTCCAGTTGTGACATACGTGAATTTCAATGTAATACTTCGTGTTTAGGTGGGACACGCAAGGAGGGACGGAAGGAAGCAGCAGGGGCTGATATTTCGGCTCCAGGGGTGGCAATAGCTGAGCTTTGGCCGCCAGACACGGATAGTAAAATTTCGGCCACAGTGTTGCCAACTGCCGTGGTTAGGCGCGCGACACCTGAAGTAAAAGTTTGCCTGTTGTCGAAGTTTTGAAGTAAAAAGGGAAAGGCAAAATTTGGAGAGTTGCGATCTGTAGCAACGCTGTGGGCACTCTATCGGGGTTTTAATGTGTATGTGAGGGTGAATTTGGAACGATGGGAGCCGCCAGGAGGCACGAAAGCCGTAGTAAGTAGGAGGTATATTTTGCAAAAAACATTGTACGTGTTTCCAGTTGTGACATACGTGAATTTCAATGTAATCCGTCGTGTTTAGGTGGGACACGCAAGGAGGGACGGAAGGAAGCAGCAGGGGCTGATATTTCGGCTCCAGGGGTGGCAATAGCTGAGCTTTGGCCGCCAGACACGGATAGTAAAATTTCGGCCACAGTGTTGCCAACTGCCGTGGTTAGGCGCGCGACACCTGAAGTAAAAGTTTGCCTGTTGTCGAAGTTTTGAAGTAAAAAGGGAAAGGCAAAATTTGGAGAGTTGCGATCTGTAGCAACGCTGTGGGCACTCTATCGGGGTTTTAATGTGTATGTGAGGGTGAATTTGGAACGATGGGAGCCGCCAGGAGGCACGAAAGCCGTAGTAAGTAGGAGGTATATTTTGCAGAAACATTGTACGTGTTTCCAGTTGTGACATACGTGAATTTCAATGTAATACTTCGTGTTTAGGTGGGACACGCAAGGAGGGACGGAAGGAAGCAGCAGGGGCTGATATTTCGGCTCCAGGGGTGGCAATAGCTGAGCTTTGGCCGCCAGACACGGATAGTAAAATTTCGGCCACAGTGTTGCCAACTGCCGTGGTTAGGCGCGCGACACCTGAAGTAAAAGTTTGCCTGTTGTCGAAGTTTTGAAGTAAAAAGGGAAAGGCAAAATTTGGAGAGTTGCGATCTGTAGCAACGCTGTGGGCACTCTATCGGGGTTTTAATGTGTATGTGAGGGTGAATTTGGAACGATGGGAGCCGCCAGGAGGCACGAAAGCCGTAGTAAGTAGGAGGTATATTTTGCAAAAAACTTTTTACGTGTTTCCAGTTGTGACATACGTGAATTTCAATGTAATCCGTCGTGTTTAGGTGGGACACGCAAGGAGGGACGGAAGGAAGCAGCAGGGGCTGATATTTCGGCTCCAGGGGTGGCAATAGCTGAGCTCTGGCCGCCAGACCCGGATAGTAAAATTTCGGCCACAGTGTTGCCAACTGCCGTGGTTAGGCGCTCGACACCTGAAGTAAAAGTTTGCCTGTTGTCGAAGTTTTGAAGTAAAAAGGGAAAGGCAAAATTTGGAGAGTTGCGATCTGTAGCAACGCTGTGGGCACTCTATCGGGGTTTTAATGTGTATGTGAGGGTGAATTTGGAACGATGGGAGCCGCCAGGAGGCACGAAAGCCGTAGTAAGTAGGAGGTATATTTTGCAGAAACATTGTACGTGTTTCCAGTTGTGACATACGTGAATTTCAATGTAATCCGTCGTGTTCAGGTGGGACACGCAAGGAGGGACGGAAGGAAGCAGCAGGGGCTGATATTTCGGCTCCAGGGGTGGCAATAGCTGAGCTTTGGCCGCCAGACACGGATAGTAAAATTTCGGCCACAGTGTTGCCAACTGCGGTGGTTAGGCGCTCGACACCTGAAGTAAAAGTTTGCCTGTTGTCGAAGTTTTGAAGTAAAAAGGGAAAGGCAAAATTTGGAGAGTTGCGATCTGTAGCAACGCTGTGGGCACTCTATCGGGGTTTTAATGTGTATGTGAGGGTGAATTTGGAACGATGGGAGCCGCCAGGAGGCACGAAAGCCGTAGTAAGTAGGAGGTATATTTTGCAGAAACATTGTACGTGTTTCCAGTTGTGACATACGTGAATTTCAATGTAATACTTCGTGTTTAGGTGGGACACGCAAGGAGGGACGGAAGGAAGCAGCAGGGGCTGATATTTCGGCTCCAGGGGTGGCAATAGCTGAGCTTTGGCCGCCAGACACGGATAGTAAAATTTCGGCCACAGTGTTGCCAACTGCCGTGGTTAGGCGCGCGACACCTGAAGTAAAAGTTTGCCTGTTGTCGAAGTTTTGAAGTAAAAAGGGAAAGGCAAAATTTGGAGAGTTGCGATCTGTAGCAACGCTGTGGGCACTCTATCGGGGTTTTAATGTGTATGTGAGGGTGAATTTGGAACGATGGGAGCCGCCAGGAGGCACGAAAGCCGTAGTAAGTAGGAGGTATATTTTGCAGAAACATTGTACGTGTTTCCAGTTGTGACATACGTGAATTTCAATGTAATACTTCGTGTTTAGGTGGGACACGCAAGGAGGGACGGAAGGAAGCAGCAGGGGCTGATATTTCGGCTCCAGGGGTGGCAATAGCTGAGCTTTGGCCGCCAGACACGGATAGTAAAATTTCGGCCACAGTGTTGCCAACTGCCGTGGTTAGGCGCGCGACACCTGAAGTAAAAGTTTGCCTGTTGTCGAAGTTTTGAAGTAAAAAGGGAAAGGCAAAATTTGGAGAGTTGCGATCTGTAGCAACGCTGTGGGCACTCTATCGGGGTTTTAATGTGTATGAGAGGGTGAATTTGGAACGATGGGAGCCGCCAGGAGGCACGAAAGCCGTAGTAAGTAGGAGGTATATTTTGCAAAAAACTTTTTACGTGTTTCCAGTTGTGACATACGTGAATTTCAATGTAATCCGTCGTGTTTAGGTGGGACACGCAAGGAGGGACGGAAGGAAGCAGCACGGGCTGATATTTCGGCTCCAGGGGTGGCAATAGCTGAGCTCTGGCCGCCAGACACGGATAGTAAAATTTCGGCCACAGTGTTGCCAACTGCCGTGGTTAGGCGCTCGACACCTGAAGTAAAAGTTTGCCTGTTGTCGAAGTTTTGAAGTAAAAAGGGAAAGGCAAAATTTGGAGAGTTGCGATCTGTAGCAACGCTGTGGGCACTCTATCGGGGTTTTAATGTGTATGTGAGGGTGAATTTGGAACGATGGGAGCCGCCAGGAGGCACGAAAGCCGTAGTAAGTAGGAGGTATATTTTGCAGAAACATTGTACGTGTTTCCAGTTGTGACATACGTGAATTTCAATGTAATACTTCGTGTTTAGGTGGGACACGCAAGGAGGGACGGAAGGAAGCAGCAGGGGCTGATATTTCGGCTCCAGGGGTGGCAATAGCTGAGCTTTGGCCGCCAGACACGGATAGTAAAATTTCGGCCACAGTGTTGCCAACTGCCGTGGTTAGGCGCTCGACACCTGAAGTAAACGTTTGCCTATTGTCGAAGTTTTGAAGTAAAAAGGGAAAGGCAAAATTTGGAGAGTTGCGATCTGTAGCAACGCTGTGGGCACTCTATCGGGTTTTAATGTGTGTGTGAGGGTGAATTTGGATCGATGGCAGCCGCCAGGAGGCACGAAAGCCGTAGTAAGTAGGAGGTATTTTTTGCAGAAACATTGTACGTGTTTCCAGTTGTGTCATACGTGAATTTCAATGTAATACATCGTGTTTAGGTGGGACACGTAAGGAGGGACGGAAGGAAGCAGCAGGGGCTGATATTTCGGCTCCAGGGGTGGCAATAGCTGAGCTTTGGCGCCCAGACACGGATAGTAAAATTTCGGCCACAGTGTTGCCAACTGCCGAGGCTGGGCGCTCGACACCTGAAGTAAAAGTTTGCCTATTGTCGAAGTTTTGAAGTAAAAAGGGAAAGGCAAAATTTGGAGAGTTGCGATCTGTAGCAACGCTGTGGGCACTCTATCGGGTTTTAATGTGTGTGTGAGGGTGAAATTGGATCGATGGCAGCCGCAAGGAGGCACGAAAGCCGTAGTATGTAGGAGGTGTATTTTGCAGAAACATTGTACGTGTTTCCAGTTGTGTCATACGTGAATTTCAATGTAATACATCGTGTTTAGGTGGGACACGTAAGGAGGGACGGAAGGAAGCAGTAAGGGCTGATATTTCGGCTCCAGGGGTGGCAATAGCTGAGCTTTGGCGCCCAGACACGGATAGTAAAATTTCGGCCACAGTGTTGCCAACTGCCGAGGCTAGGCGCTCGACACCAGAAGTAAAAGTTTGCCTGTTGTCGAAGTTTTGAAGTAAAAAGGGAAAGGCAAAATTTGGAGAGTTGCGATCTGTAGCAACGCTGTGGGCACTCTATCGGGGTTTTAATGTGTATGTGAGGGTGAATTTGGAACGATGGGAGCCGCCAGGAGGCACGAAAGCCGTAGTAAGTAGGAGGTATATTTTGCAGAAACATTGTACATGTTTCCAGTTGTGTCATACGTGAATTTCAATGTAATACATCGTGTTTAGGTGGGACACTTAAGGAGGGACGGAAGGAAGCAGCAGGGGCTGATATTCCGGCTCCAGATGGAGCGCTGTACACGTAGTTGTAGGAAACGCCGCTTGACGGCAGCACCTCCCGGACGTCGGGATGTCTCGCACGGACGCAGTGCGTATTGTCGACGACAGATGGCTGTTGCATCGCATTTGGCTGCTTAGTGTTGTGCGAGCGGACTATAACACTGGACCTCACACGGCACCAGTAGTCGTGTCTCTCGCAGTCGTTTGGTGTAAAGTCGGCGCTTATAAACCGCTTGTAACCAAGCGGAGCGCAGCGGAGTCGCTTACAAAGTCGCTTTCTAAGTCGGACGACCAGGAGGACGACCTGGTCGCCACGTATGCAAAATATTTGAATCGAAGCGCCTAATTCCTATAACTGCTATTAAAAAATTAATAAAGCAAGAATACTGCCCAAGTATTTTGGCGTGATTTTTGTAATGAGTTATAAATTACCGAAAGTGGTAAATTGCCTAATTCAATTCTTTGAATATTTATTTTTCACTGTTCTTCCTTGAAAAGTTTAACAATGGTCCAATATTTATTCTGATAAGGAGGTTTAATCATGTATGAGTCATGACATTATGACGTTGATTTCCTCATGTCTGCTGTAACTTGAAACAGCCGAAATTTGGAAACAAAATACAAAGTGCAATATGTATGTTTAGTGGAGGAGCATAAGGCATCCAGTGTAAAACACGTAAAAAACTCATTTGTTTTTATATAAGCGTGTTTCATTGTAACTAGCATGTAAATTTTTCTCTGTTCGATAAGCCTTACAATAAGCGGAATCACAAGGCATGACAGTATCACAGCCGCTGAACGTGGTCGGTCGTAAATCGTTTAGCTTTGGTTCCACTGCTTCCAGCTAAGTATTTTAATTCCGTCTTTACTGCGAGTGCGAGTGGAATGAAACGAGGCGACTCCCGCGTAGCGCTATCCCAGCCGGAGCCTCTTGTCGGCAGGCAACTTGTTGTAGTTGACGTAAGTGGCGCGTGGCGGCAGCACCTCCCGGGCGAGTCGTGGTTTATGGCTCAAGTAGTGCGTGCTGCAGGCGACAGATGGCCGTGGCATCGCGTATGTTTCCTTGAGGCAGCCTACAGCTCTCTCGCAGGCGTCACGTCTTACGAAGGCGCATATAAACTCCGCGGTTTGCTGCAACTGGTACACAGCTAAATTTTTATTAAAGACATTGTATTTTCGCGAACGTCGTCGTCGCCGCACGCACGCAGAATACCCGTGTGAATGATATACACGTGTATTTTCAAGGCATGGACGCTAGAATCCTTATTTCGGGTTTCAAAGGCAGAGTCGCTTAAACCCTTTGTTTGGGTTTCAAAATATAATATAGATAAAGAAAAGTCGCGCAACAAGTCGGACTGACGTGCTTGTCGGTATGAATGTCTGAATACATTACTGTTCGAAATTAACTGGCCGCTACCAATTGTATATATAACCTGCGACGTAGATAAAACGCTTCATTAAATTTTATTTAGAAATATTTCTTAGTATTCTTGCACTGTACTTTTGACGTATATTTAAATACGAAGGGGAATAAGTATGTTTGAGTGTACACTATTGTAACTGTCATTTAATTGCGTCGTTAACGACTTACAACGGGCAAAAAGTTCGGGTGGAGAATACGACTCGAGGCTACATAAACGAACCGACGGAGGCGCGCTGTGCTACTCAGACTACACAGCGCGTCCGCTACCACAGTTCGCCGCTGCACTCGGATAATTTTCGCGCCGCCTCCACGTCTGGTGCAAGCGCTGGTGTGTATAAGGCGGGACTGTAGGCAGCCGTGGCAGCGTGCCTGTGTGTCAGAGGCGGGTGAGACGAATCGGTCTGCACAGCGCCTACACAAACAGAGTCGTGACAGTTTATCTCGAGTCCCGTGGTCCCGTACCGACAGTTTCCCCCTCCCTCTCCCTCCACCGTCCCCTGAGCAATCCATACACCTCCCTCTACCCCTCCACTTCCTCACCTACAGCCCCACTCACACCCTTCCCCACTACCCCACCCCTTCCTCCCCATCTCCATTCATTTCCCCTACCCCATGGTGGGAATGGTAGAATGGTGGTGGTGGTGGACTGGTAGGGCAGGTAGAGTGGAGTGGTAAGGGAGATAGACTGGAGGGGGAGGTAGACTGGTGGAGGTGGGAGAGTAGAGGTGGGGGGTAGGCGATGGGGTGGTAGACTGGTGGGGGTGGTAGTCTGCTGGGGGGATATCGATTGGTGGGGGAGGTAGACTGGTTGGGGAGGTAGACCGGTGGCAGAGGTATACTGATGGAGGTGGAGACATGCTGGGGTGTAGATGATGATGATGATGATGGTGGTACTCTGGTAGGGGTGGTGATCTGGTGAGGGTGGTGGTATGGTGGGAGTGGGGGTATGGTGGGGGTTGTGGACTGGTGGGGGTGGGGGTGGTGATCTGATGGGGGGTTGTGGTCTCATGGGGGTTGTGGTTTTCGTAGATAACTTGGTGTAGAATGCAGGAGGAAAGTTAAATGTAAAAACTAATGCCCGTATTGTCTCTCTGGGTCGAAGAAGCAGCGTATTGTTAACTTTCACGTTGACTGTGGCATCCGTTATGTCAAACATAATTCATCATTCGAGCATACTGCGGCAAAATGTGCTTTTCGAAAAACCGATTTACAAAATTATGCCCTGCCTCGGCATTAATTGGCCTAACTTTTCCTTCCTTTATCTCAAATGACGTTACATTTGCTCAATGATGAAGCAGGGATGTCTCGACCATTCTTGTGAAACGAGAGATCTCGAGCTAAATAACTGCACGAACTAACGAAAAATTTCAAATTTCCTGCAGGTATTGAAAACCGGGATTTTTGATAGTGCTCAACAGAGGGAATGATGAAGTTCAGTGACGACAGAATGTTAATATTTAGTCACTGCAAAAGTTTTCTCAATAACCAACGTTTGTTGCATAGTATACTATTTAAAACTGCCATGGTGCTTCCGCTACAGATGTCACACAGCATAAACGCTAATTCTATGTAAAAGTCGGACATTACAGACGCTGTTTCCTACACATTAATTAACCATATCAGCCACCGCTTTGGCCGAGCGGTCTGCGGCGCGCCAGCCACAGTCTACACGGCCGCTGCGGTCGGGGGTTCGAAACCTCCCTCGGGCGTGGATGTTTGTGTTGTCCTTAGCGTAAGTTAGTATAAGTTAGTCAAGTGATTAGTGTGTAAGTCTAGCGACTGATGACCACGAAATTTGATCGCATAAGACCTCACACACATTTTAACATTTTTTAATTAACCATATCACTCGTATTGCGAAGTTTTTCTCCGTGAAACAATGTACTATTTTCGAAACAGATATTTCGTACACATTAAATAACCATATCAGACATATTGCGAAGTAAATCTCCGGGAAACAGTGAACTTCCATCGAAACATATTTCGTCTTCTCATCCAGCGGAAGTGGTTATCTAAATGAGTCACAGTCCAACAAAAACAGGATTTCATCGAGTAATCGTTAATTATTGCGTTGTTAGCAGGAAGAATCCACGATACAAAGTTTGAAACGGTTTATTACAATTTCAGCTGGCCATGTCGGAAGTACGATAAAATATTCAGGTATTTTTCTACTGCATTTTCAATTAATCGATTTTTTATCTGACTCTGTTTCTCCTCCCCTCAAGCAAACTTTTGAGAGGTAATCGATAGATTTCCATTAATCTGTAGCCAGCTACAAATGGAATTTCGTAACCTCCTGTTGTCACCAAGTAAAAGCATATCTCACATTCTGTTTAGTTTACCCATTTCCTGTTACACATGGAAAACACGTAGTCAGTATTCGAAGCTGTGTGGAAGCAGATGCCGGAATATTTATTAACAGAGTTCCTTCGAAAGGAGAAATCGATTCACGAGATTACGTATCGATAGGTTAGCGTTATCTCTTTTAAGATAACGACCGAAAAGATTAATGTAGCGCAGTAGTTTTGGCACTATTAAGTTACCAGATTACTGTGTTTCTCTATTGATGGATTATATTCGCAACTGCCAACAGTTTCAAAATTTCAGTCATAGTATTTTTCTCACTGCATTTTCAATTAATCGATTTTTTTCCGACTCTGTTTCTCCTCCCCTAAAGCAAACTTTAGAGAGGAGATCGATAGATTTACATAAATCTGTAGCCAGCTACAAATGGAATTTCGAAACCTCCTGTTGTCACCAAGTAAAAGCATTTCTCACATTGCGTTTAGTTTACCCATTTCCTATTACACATGGAAAACACGTAGTCAGTATTCGAAGCTGTGTGGAAGCAGATGCCGGAATATTTATTAACATAGTTCCTTCGAAAGGAGAAATCGATTCACGAGATTACGTATCGATAGGTTAGCGTTATCTCTTTTAAGATAACGACCGAAAAGATTAATGTAGCGCAGTAGTTTTGGCACTATTAAGTTACCAGATTACTGTGTTTCTCTATTGATGGATTGTATTCGCAACTGCCAACAGTTTCAAAATTTCAGTCATAGTACTTTTCTCACTGCATTTTCAATTAATCGATTTTTTTCCGACTCTGTTTTTCCTCCCTTCAAGCAAACTATAAAGAAGGGTTAGACAGATTTCCATTAGTATGTAGCCAGCTACAAATGGAATTTCGAAACCTCCTGTTGTCACCAAGTAAAATCCTTTCTCACATTGCGTTTAGTTTACCCATTTCCTATTACACATGGAAAACACGTCGTCAGTATTCGAAGCTGTGTGGAAGCAGATGCCGGAATATTTATTAACAGAGTTCCTTCGAAAGGAGAAATCGATTCACGAGATTACGTATAGATAGGTTAGCGTTATCTCTTTTAAGATAACGACCGAAAAGATTAATGTAGCGCAGTAGTTTTGGCACTATTAAGTTACCAGATTACTGTGTTTCTCTATTGATGGATTGTATTCGCAACTGCCAACAGTTTAAAGATTTCCGTCATAGTATTTTTCTCACTGCATTTTCAATTAATCGATTTTTTTATCCGACTCTGTTTCTACTCCACTACAGCAAACTATAAAGAGGGGTTAGACAGATTTCCATTAGTCTGTAGCCAGCTACAAATGGAATTTCGAAACCTCCTGTTGTCACCAAGTAAAAGCATTTCTCACATTGCTTTTAGTTTATCCATTTCCTGTTACACATGGAAAACACGGAATCAGTATTCGAAGCTGTGTGGAAGCAGATGCCGGAATATTTATTAACAGAATTCCTTCGAAAGGAGAAATCGATTCACGAGATTACGTATCGATAGGTTAGCGTTATCTCTTTTAAGATAACGACCGAAAAGATTAATGTAGCGCAGTAGTTTTGGCACTATTAAGTTACCAGATTACTGTGTTTCTCTATTGATGGATTGTATTCGCAACTGCCAACAGTTTCAAAATTTCAGTCATAGTACTTTTCTCACTGCATTTTCAATTAATCGATTTTTTTCCGACTCTGTTTTTCCTCCCTTCAAGCAAACTATAAAGAAGGGTTAGACAGATTTCCATTAGTATGTAGCCAGCTACAAATGGAATTTCGAAACCTCCTGTTGTCACCTAGTAAAAGCATTTCTCACATTGCGTCTAGTTTAGCAATTTCCTGTTACACATGGAAAACACGTAGTCAGTATTCGAAGCTGTGTGGAAGCAGATGCCGGAATATTTATTAACAGAGTTCCTTCGAAAGGAGAAATCGATTCACGAGATTACGTATAGATAGGTTAGCGTTATCTCTTTTAAGATAACGACCGAAAAGATTAATGTAGCGCAGTAGTTTTGGCACTATTAAGTTACCAGATTACTGTGTTTCTCTATTGATGGATTGTATTCGCAACTGCCAACAGTTTAAAGATTTCCGTCATAGTATTTTTCTCACTGCATTTTCAATTAATCGATTTTTTTATCCGACTCTGTTTCTACTCCACTACAGCAAACTATAAAGAGGGGTTAGACAGATTTCCATTAGTCTGTAGCCAGCTACAAATGGAATTTCGAAACCTCCTGTTGTCACCAAGTAAAAGCATTTCTCACATTGCTTTTAGTTTATCCATTTCCTGTTACACATGGAAAACACGGAATCAGTATTCGAAGCTGTGTGGAAGCAGATGCCGGAATATTTATTAACAGAGTTCCTTCGAAAGGAGAAATCGATTCACGAGATTACGTATCGATAGGTTAGCGTTATCTCTTTTAAGATAACGACCGAAAAGATTAATGTAGCGCAGTAGTTTTGGCACTATTAAGTTACCAGATTACTGTGTTTCTCCTATTGATGGATTGTATTCGCAACTGCCAACAGTCAAAATTGCCGTCATAGTATTTTTCTCACTGGCATTTTCAATTAATCGTTTTTTATCCGACTCTGTTTCTCCTCCCCTAAAGCAAACTTTAGAGAGGAGATCGATAGATTTCCATAAATCTGTAGCCAGCTACAAATGGATTTCGAAACCTCCTGTTGTCACCAAGTAAAATCCTTTCTCACATTGCGTTTAGTTTACCCATTTCCTGTTACACATGGAAAACACGTAGTCAGTATTCGAAGCTGTGTGGAAGCAGATGCCGGAATATTATTAACAGAGTTCCTTCGAAAGGAGAAATCGATTCACGAGATTACGTTATAGTAGGTTTAGCGTTATCTCTTTTAAGATAACGACCGAAAAGATTAATGTAGCGCAGTTGTTTTGGCACTATTAAGTTACCAGATTACTGTGTTTCTCTATTGATGGATTGTATTCGCAACTGCCAACAGTTTCAAAATTTCAGTCACAGTATTTTTCTCACTGCATTTTCAATTAATCGATTTTGTTCCGACTCTGTTTCTCGTCCCTTAAAGCAAACTTTAGAGAGGAGATCGATAGATTTCCATAAATCTGTAGCCAGCTACAAATGGAATTTCGGAAGCCTGCTGTTGTCATCAAGTAAAAGCATTCTCACATTGCGTCTAGTTTATCCATTTCCTGTTTACACATGGAAAACACGTAAACAGTATTCGAAGCTGTGTGGAAGGAGATGCACATACTAACGACAAATACCAAAATTACTTCAGGTATTGGAAACCGGGATCTTACATAGTGCTCATCTGGGACAAAAATGAAGATTAGAGACGACAGAATGCGAATATTTAGTTACTGCAAAAGTTTTGCTGTATAGTGTACTCTTTCAGACTGCTTTGGTACGTCTGCTAGATGAAAGAAATGTCGAGGAGCATAAACGCTGATTCTGTGTAAAAGTCGGACATTACGGACGTTATTTCGTACACATTAATTATTTCGTCTTCTGATCCAGCTGAAGTGGTAATCTAAATGAGTCTCAGACCAACAAAAAGAGGAATCCACGATACAAAGTTTGAAACTGTTTCTTACAATTTGACTCGGCATATCGGAAGTACGATCAAATATTCAGATATTATCTACTGTATTTTCATTGAATTAATTATTTATTTGACTCTGTTTCTCCTCTCCTCAAGCAAACTTTATAGAGAGGGGATCGATAGATTTCCATTAATCTGTAGCCAGCTACGATGGATTTCAAATCCTCCTGTTGTCACTAAGTAAACGCATTTCTCACATTGCGTTTAGTTTACCCATTTCCAGTTACACATGGAACAACAATA
>JAOYRU010000762.1:0-46943 GCA_026315105.1 Locusta migratoria
TAGAAAATGACGCTACATCACTCTCTTCGCTTCATTTCTACATTATTTTTTACAGCAGTATCAATTACGACATAGGCGGAACCTAAAAGTAACCACCGACCAACCAGCATATAAAACAATCAGACATGTAAACATTCTTCACATAGCGACTTGATGTTTCTGGTTCTCGCTTTGAAGATCTGAAAGATGCTACAGATTGGGAGCTTCGTGTTTCGCTCCATTAAAAAATTTACTTCCGCATTGCTCGTACTTGTTTAAAATTAACTTCTATTGTCGGGCGAAGTGAACACATTCCAAAAGAGTAAATTTATTTATTTTACTTTTTCGCAGAATGGAGGAGGATCGTCAAATGTAAAAAATAATACCTCGATTGTTGCACTGGGTCGAAGAAGGAACATAATGTTAACTTTAACGTTCTCTGTGGCGTAGATGATATCAAACGTAATTTATCACTCGAGGCATACTGCTCCAAAATTCTTAAATTTCTTAAATAAACTGGCCCCTAGCAATATGCAAAGTTTTTGAAAGACTTTCGAGGAAAAAAAAAAAAGAATTGGCACTGCCTTTGGGATGCGTCCTAACCCTTAATTACGTACGCCATCAGTATAAGGCATTGGTCTTTATGCTTCGTGCTCACCAACAAAGCCAGATTTCGAAGTGTTTATGTATTATCTTTCATTTAGCATACGCAACCGATACCTACAATGCAGTGCAGGGTCGCTTAAAATGCAATAAAGGAAAAAAATTAAAAATTAAAAAGAAATTTTTTGGCTATACAAGTCGGATGACCTCGGTGTATGCCAGTATGAATGAAAAATTGAAACATAACCTACGTGATTATATGGGTCTATGAACACCGGAATTTCTGAACAGGCAAATTTCTGAAATAAGCTGGCCGCTAGCAGTATCCAAAGTCTTGAAACACTTTCTAGAAAATAAATAAAAAATTTAAAAAAAGGTAAAATAAAGTTATTAAAAATTGTTTCTGCCTTTGGGGATGTGTCCTAACCCTTAATTACGTAAGACATTGTTCTTTATGCTTCGTGCCCACCAACAAAGCCAGATTTCCAAGTTTTCATGTATTATCTTTCATTCGGCGTACGTAAGCAATGCCGACAGTCCTGTGGCGCCTCTGGTGTGAAAAGTCGCCAACTGCGCTCCCAGTTACGGAGAACGTAGTGCGGCCGTTCACCGACAGATGGCAGCACGTCACTCGCGGAAGCGGCGCGTCGATCGAATGAGTGGCAATCGAAACAGTAATTTCTCTGTGGACCGACCTAAACAGTCAGCGGCTCTTTTATTTAATAATAGGCGCGGGTATTGTTATAGTTTTTCTTAGATAACTGTTGCTGTAGAATGGAAGAATGTTAAAAGTAAAAATAATTATTTCGCTGTCTCTCTGGGCGGAAGAAGGAACGGCCTGTTAATGTTGACATTGACAGTGGCACAGGTAATAGTAAACGTAATTTATTTCTCGCGCATGACACCGTATATTGTGCTTTTAAACATTTCACTTCTGCTTCGTCATTTGACCACCATTCTCTTCCTTAATATGAAAAGTTGTTTACATCTTGCGCACTCACCAAGTGCGAGAGAATTTTCCGGCCCATGTTGTGACGAGAGCGAACTACTCAGTGGGCCGAAGTGTGATTCGTGGCGCCTGTCCAGAGTTTTCCAAAACAGAACAGACCGTCGCGCTGTCTTCGTTTTCGCGGCCGGCTTGTAGCGTCTCCATATTTGCCGCATTTCCATTGAACTGGTTTTTCCATTCGGCTGCGCTTCTGCTGCTCTCGAGCCAAGTGCAGAGAGGCGCTGGACAGCTTTCTGTTAAACTGTAGCCGTCTACGAACGAAATTTCGCAACTTCGTGTTGTCAGGAAGTGAAACTATTTGGCACATTGCGTTCGGTTTCCGGATAGAACCGAAACAGGTGGTACTGTAAAACTTTGTTATCAATCGTTCTGTTCGTTGGATTAAGAGAAATCCGGAAAATAAATGCATTCTTTTTCTCCACACGTCGTGCATCGCTGGGAAGAAATTGTTGCTGGGGCGTGAAAGAATAGGTCGACATAAACGCTGGTATCACACTAAATGCCAGGCACCCACTAGTCGCTAATAATACCGTGCAATGCGTGGCTCGATGATTTTGTGAATCGCTACAGCCACACTAGCTTTTTGTGCCTAAGGCGGTCGTACAGAATCGTTTGTTATTGACACAATAGTCGCGAATCTCACGTACAGGATTAAGAATGTAGTTTCGACTCAGTTGGAGTTTTCGGGGAAATGTCGAGTATTCAGAACGTTACTTAGTCGTGTGATCGCCAGTTTTGTACTCATAACGTCGGTAATGGAAGTGAGAAACGGTTTCCCGTACAGAACAAACTACAAAATTTTGGATGCAAACAATGAAAAATTTTTCCCTGTGTAGGATACACGAATAACTAAAGATAAGTTTTTAGTATCGTCACAATTACGTAATTCGCAAGACATAATTTTCACCTTGTTGACAATGACAGTCCGTAAGTGTGTAGGAGTGACAATGAAATCGCTATTACTGTTTCCTGTTTCACATGAAAACGTGCGCAATTACCGAAGCCCTGTGGCAGGAAACGACAGTTTATTTATTCGCAGATTCCCTTCGATAGAAGACATCGATTCACGACATTACTTGGCCAAGAAATGATAACAATAGGTGTTCTCTGTTAGTTAGCGCCGGAAAGCTGAATGCAGTGTTAAAAATAACGTGCTCATTATTGACAATATTGAGTTTCCGCGTGGCTGTTTCCTGTACTGATCGTGACTGGCAACAATTTACGAAATATGTGTCGAGGACTTTTGAATACGCCAGAGTCGTGATGGACGTTTACACTGGAGTAAAAATGTACTTTACGTAGACAGCAGTGATTTCAGAATTATATCAAATTTTGTTTTTTCTTCGTGTATGA
This sequence comes from Locusta migratoria, assembly GCA_026315105.1. Taxonomy (NCBI): domain Eukaryota; kingdom Metazoa; phylum Arthropoda; class Insecta; order Orthoptera; family Acrididae; genus Locusta; species Locusta migratoria. The sequence goes on from JAOYRU010000762.1 coordinate 2,945, forward strand.
GTGACAGATGCTCGCTTTGCACAGGTCTTTTAGTCGCATCAAGTGTGTGTGCCGACCACTCACAGTGGCGGACATTATTACTGAGCAAGTCGCCAGTAAGCAATCGCATTGTCTGATTCTCAGTAGCTGCAACAGTAGGTATTACACTACAGTACCGCTAACGATCGGGACGATATCTATAGGGTTACCAAATTTGAACTCGAGTTAGAACGCTGTCTTGTGCGTCCCGATTCCAGGAACAACGTAGGTGTCAATTTTATTTTTAACTGACCAGCCACCTAGACAGCTAACTTGGCCAACTTAACACATCGTCATTACACATGTCCTCACTTCAGTTGTTTCCGATTAGACTGCAAGAGGCACACCGACGATGAAAACGCGGGGACAATTATTAAGTGCCGCCAAAGCGACTGTATTCTTGTGGCGCTGCATTCGAATAGCAAACCGAGATTCGGAACGAAGCGGTACGTCGTAATTTTCGCGACCATTTTACTGCCATCGTGCTGCTACACGAGGTGTCGACGTCTGTGTCACTGTTTCCCCAGGCTGAAATAATTCGGCGATTTCCTGGGCATTGTCCCAACGGAAGAACAACAGCCGCTGCAGCGATAAAAGGCATTGTTGTAGACGCGCATTCTTCTATCTGTGGCGTCTCATATAGAAGAAAATGTGACACACGACTGATGGACGCTATTCTTTGATTACCACAACACCCACGACTTTTTCCCAGAGTTTATTATTTAATTCTGTCTAAAAATAGCCGTTGCAGTTATTACCGAACAGCATACAGGGATCAGACATAGTTTAAGGCACGGAGCTGGAAGCACACTCAGTACGAAGGCGAATCTAACTCGAGTGTCGTACTGCGTGGCTGCAATTTTGGCGGCATTAACGCTATTCGAGCATTTTAAGAAACTTGATTCGGCGAAACCGTCTGCAGTTTTCTTTCGAGGGGGAACAAAATAATTCATAATTCTGCAATGTTGCCACCGACTGTTACTGGGGATGGGCCCGCAATTAGCATTGCTTGTTTTCGTCTTTACAACTGAATAATGGCGAAAGCAGTAACGGAAGCTGTGTGGAACAAAACGGAATCTTTTTACTGTCAATATTTGGTTCCCACGACAAACAGAGTCTCTTAAATATGAGGCAAAAAAACTGTGAACACGCGGAAACAAGTGTGTATTTACGCCACCAGTGTGACGGTAAACAACAAGGCTGTTCACACTCTCCTTTCTTAAACGCGACTTTCACGTTTGACTGTTGCACACAATTCTGTCAACATTCTCCCAACCGCGAGGATAGGCTTTTGTACAGACTGTACCGCACATTTATCACGAGAGCATACTTCACACCTGAAATATCTTTAAAGGGAAATACTTCGAGTAAAGGATAGGGCAGCCGCTACTTCTCGAAATGATACACAACAAAAGATACGGAAATCCAGCAAATCGCCTATTTAAAGCGGCAAATACGTTTTATGTATTCCGCTAACGCTGTGACTTATACGGTCTGTCTCGGAAGCTAAATTTATTACTTTATTATTCTATAATTCGTCTTCCTGACATGCACCAGCAATTCAAAATACGGGGCGAAATCTCCTCTCGGCCCAGACGTCCGTTGCAACTGTCTAACGACTTCCTCGCGACGCCATTCTTGCGCCAGAAGCTCTCTGTATTATTGCCGCTCTAAATATGAGTAACGGAAACTATGTGTTTTGTTCCATTAAAAAAAATAGACAAATAAATAAAATACTTCCACCCTCCCTCCCAGTTGCTTAACATTAACGTCTGCTTTGTAAAGAAGTACATCGCAATCAAAAAGAGTAATATTTTTGTTTAATAATAGGTCGGAGTATTGTTATTCGTTTTCGTAGATAACTTGGTGTAGAATGGAGGAGGAACGTTAAATGTAAAAATAATGCTTTCATTGTCACTCTGGGTCGAAGAAGCAACGTATTGTTCACTTTCACGTTGACTGCTGCGTACATTATATGAAACTTAATTAATCATTCGAGCATACTGCCGCAAAATGTGCTTTACGAAAAACCGATTTACAAAATTCTGCCCTGCCTCGGCATTAATTGGCCTAACTTTTCCTTCCTTTATCTCAAATGACGTTACATGTTGTCCAATGGTGAAGCAGGAATGTCTCGACCATTCTTGTGAAACGAGAGATCTCGAGCTAAATAACTGCAGGATCTAACGAAAAATTCAAATTTCCTGCAGGTATTGAAAACGGATTTTTCATAGTGCTCAACAGAGCGATTGGTGCAGTTCAGGAGACGACAGAATGCTAATATTTAGTCCACTGCAAAAGTTTTGTCAATAACCAACATTTGTTGCATAGTATACTATTTGAAACAGCCTTGGTGCTTCCGCTACAGATGTCACACAGCATAAACGCTAGTTCTGTTTAAAAATCGGACATTACAGACGCTATTTCGTACACATTAATTAACCTTATCAGCCGGCCGCTTTGGCCGAGCGGTCTGCGGCGCGGTCGGGGGTTCGAATCCTCCCTCGGACGTGGATGTTTGTGTTGCCTTAGCGTAAGTTGAACACGTTTTAATTAACCATATCACACGTATTGCGAAGTAATTCTCTGTGAAACAATGTACTACTTTCGAAACAGATATTTCGTACACATTAATTAACCATATCAGACGTATTGCGAAGTAAATCTCCGGGAAACACGTGAACTTTCTTCGAAACATATTTCGTCTGCTAATCCAGCGGAAATGGTAATCTAAGTGAGTCACAGTCCAACAAAAACAGGAGTTCATCGAGTAATTGTTTAATTCTTGCGTTTGTTAGCAGGAGGAATCCACGATACAAAGTTTGAAACTGTTTCTTACAATTTCAGCTGGGCATGTCGGAAGTACGATAAAATATTCAGGTTTTTTTTTTCTACTGCATTTTCAATTAATCGATTTTTTATCCGACTCTGTTTCTCCTCCCCTCAAGCAAACTTTAGAGAGGAGATCGATAGATTTCCGTTAATCTGTAGCCAGCTACAAATGGAATTTCGAAACCTCCTATTGTCACCAAGTAAAAGCATTTCTCACAAATCAGTATTCGAGGCTGCGTAGAAGCACATGCCGGAATATTTATTAACAGAGTTCCTTCCAAAGGAGAAATCGATTCACGAGATTACGTATCGATAAGTTAGTGTTATCTTTTTTAAGTTAACGACCTAAGATAAATGTGGCGTAGTAGTTTTGTCACTATTAAGTTACCAGATTACTGTGTTTCTGTATTGTTGGATTTTATTCCCAACTGCTAACAGTTTAAAAAATTCCGTCACAGTATTTTTTCTACTGCATTTTCAATTAATCGATTTTTTATCCGACTCTGCTTCTCCTCCCCTCAAGCAAACTTTAGAGAGGAGATCGATATATTTCCATTAATCTGTAGCCCGCTACAAATGGAATTACGAAACCTCCTGTTGTCACCAAGTAAAAGCATTTCTCACAAATCAGTATTCGAAGCTGTGTAGAAGCACAAGCCCGAATATTTATTAACAGAGTTCCTTCCAAAGGAGAAATCGATTCACCAGATTACGTATCGATAAGTTAGTGTTATCTTTTTTAAGTTAACGACCTAAAAGATAAATGTGGCGTAGTAGTTTTGTCACTATTAAGTTACCAGATTACTGTGTTTCTGTATTGTTGGATTTTATTCCCAACTGCTAACAGTTTAAAAAATTCCGTCACAGTATTTTTCTACTGCATTTTCAATTAATCGATTTTTTATCCGACTCTGTTTCTCCTCCCCTCAAGCAAACTTTAGAGAGGAGATCGATATATTTCCATTAATCTGTAGCCCGCTACAAATGGAATTTCGAAACCTCCTGTTGTCACCAAGTAAAAGCATTTCTCACAAATCAGTATTCGAAGCAGTGTAGAAGCACATGCCCGAATATTTATTAACAGAGTTCCTTCCAAAGGAGAAATCGATTCACGAGATTACGTATCGATAAGTTAGTGTTATCTTTTTTAAGTTAACGACCTAAAAGATAAATGTGGCGTAGTAGTTTTGTCACTATTAAGTTACCAGATTACTGTGTTTCTGTATTGTTGGATTTTATTCCCAACTGCTAACAGTTTAAAAAATTCCGTCACAGTATTTTTCTACTGCATTTTCAATTAATCGATTTTTTATCCGACTCTGCTTCTCCTCCCCTCAAGCAAACTTTAGAGAGGAGATCGATATATTTCCATTAATCTGTAGCCCGCTACAAATGGAATTTCGAAACCTCCTGTTGTCACCAGTAAAAGCATTTCTCACAAATCAGTATCGAAGCTGTGTAGAAGCACATGCCCGAATATTTATTAACAGAGTTCCTTCCAAAGGAGAAATCGATTCACGAGATTACGTATCGATAAGTTAGTGTTATCTTTTTTAAGGTTAACGACCTAAAAGATAAATGTGGCGTAGTAGTTTTGTCACTATTAAGTTACCAGATTACTGTGTTTCTGTATTGTTGGATTTTATTCCCAACTGCTAACAGTTTAAAAAATTCCGTCACAGTATTTTTCTACTGCATTTTCAATTAATCGATTTTTTAATCCGACTCTGCTTCTCCTCCCCTCAAGCAAACTTTAGAGAGGAGATCGATATATTTCCATTAATCTGTAGCCCGCTACAAATGGAATTTCGAATCCTCCTGTTGTCACCAAGTAAAAGCATTTCTCACAAATCAGTATTCGAAGCTGTGTAGAAGCACATGCCCGAATATTTATTAACAGAGTTCCTTCCAAAGGAGAAAATCGAATTCACTAGATTACGTATCGATAAGTTAGTGTTATCTTTTTTAAGTTAACGACCTAAAAGATAAATGTGGCGTAGTAGTTTTGTCACTATTAAGTTACCAGATTACTGTGTTTCTGTATTGTTGAATTTTATTCCCAACTGCTAACAGTTTAAAAAATTCCGTCACAGTATTTTTCTACTGCATTTTCAATTAATCGATTTTTTATCCGACTCTGTTTCTCCTCCCCTCAAGCAAACTTTAGAGAGGAGATCGATATATTTCCCATTAATCTGTAGCCCGCTAGAAATGGAATTTCGAAACCTCCTGTTGTCACCAAGTAAAAGCATTTCTCACAAATCAGTATTCGAAGCTGTGTAGAAGCACATGCCCGAATATTTATTAACAGAGTTCCTTTCCAAAGGAGAAATCGATTCACTAGATTACGTATCGATAAGTTAGTGTTATCTTTTTTAAGTTAACGACCTAAAAGATAAATGTGGCGTAGTAGTTTTGTCACTATTAAGTTGCCAGATTACTGTGTTTCTGTATTGTTGGATTTTATTCCCAACTGCTAACAGTTTAAAAAATTCCGTCACAGTCATTTACACACTGCAATTTGTTATGGCGGAAAATGGAGAAAAACTTTAATTCACAGATAAAGTATTCTGAACGTTGTTTATTCTACACAGTGTGTTTGACCTGTTTTGCCAAAGCTACTACACATTAATATGTAGAGAACGCGGTACATAATTCCGGATCCAAAGTATCAGAACATCGTGTTTCTTGCCTGTTAACGAGACAGGCCTCACTTAAAATTAGTTTCAGTGTTATCCCAGTTACCTACATCGCTAGCCATCATTTTCACGTTGTTGACTACATTCGTGGTCAGTATGGCTGACTCTCAAATTGTTGTTTGACTTGAATGTGAATAATAGTTAATAGCAGTGTGGAAGAAAAGGAAAGTTTATTTATTCACACATTTCCTTCAAAAGGAGAAATCGGTCCACTAGATTACGTGTAGAAACCACCATAACAATAGGTCAGTGTTGTCTGTTAGTTCAAATTCAAATGTTTGCAAATCTAAGGGACTTAACTGCTGTGGTTATTCATTCCCTAGACTGCCAACTGCTGTAACTAACTTATGGTAAGGGCAACACACACACATATGTCTGAGGAATGACTCGAACCTCCGACGGCGAACAACCGAGCACTCCGCAGAAAGGCGCCTTAGCGCGCTCTGCCACTCACCGTGGCTGTTAGTTAACGCTCAGAAAGATAATCGCAGTGTTAGAAATACCGTGACTATTTTTCAACAACATTATCAGGTTCCTATTCTGTACTGATGAATAATTTTCGTAACCGGCAATAGTTTACAATGCATCTTTCAAGGTCCTTTACATATTGCAGCGCTGTGGTGGAGGAATATTATAGAGGATCTAGTAGAAACTTAATTCACTTGGACGGCATTAGAAGTGAGAATTGTGTCAAACTTTTATTTCCTCTTGTGTTGCATCTACGATAAGACAGCGCAAATGACGGAGAAAAATTCCGCATTTCTGTGCGCTGTCGTCCTTGTCGTATTAATTGTTAAGCAAGCTACCAGAAAGCAACGAGACTGACCTGATTTTACGTAGTTACAGAAAAAAATGTGTTAATTCATGTAACGGCAGGAATCGCGTGGTTATTGAAAGACTTCCCATACTGAAATACCTTTTAACACGCTGCACTATGCGTCAAATGTAAGAAATAACGTGTATGTACCTATATGTTAAATTTCCGAGCCATCACAAAAGCTGATTTGGTCATCTTAATACGTCATAATTACACATTTCCTCACTTCATTACTTTGTGATGAAACAGCATGAGTTACACGAGCAGTCAAAATGGAGGGAAAATAATAAAGTGCCGCCAAACCTACTGTGAAGGAATTTTTTAGCGGCTACATTCTTGCAGCAGACACTTCCTGTATTCTCGCTGCGTTACACCAGAATATCAAATCGATATTCGGGTCGAAGCGGTACGTCGTATTATCTCGGGACCATCTCACTGCCGTCTTGCTGCTACACGAGGTTGTCGATGTCTGCGACCTTGTTTCCAGAAATTTAAATGGAAATAATTCGCCGATTTTCTGCGCATTCTCCCAACGGAAGAACAACAGCCGTAATTCAGATGAAAGTCATTGTTGTAGACGTGTATTCTGGTATCTGTAGCGGAACATGTAAAAACATGACTGAAGGGCGCTATATGTTAACTACCAGAATACTAACGTATTTTTCCCAGAGCTAACTATTTATTTCTGTCTAAAAGTAATGGTTACAGCAGACAGAAGGAAGGAAGGAAGTTTAGGGTTTTACGTCACGTCGACAGCACATTCAGTACGAAGGCAAATCTAACTCGAGTTTCGTACTGTGTGGCTGCAATTTTGACGCCATTAACGGTATTTGAGTATTTTAAGGAAATTAACGACAAATTGTTTCCATTACTGAGCTATCGCGACAGCTGGATTGTTCTTTGAGCACCACGTTGCTTCCCAGAACCTTATTCAGTAATAGATTTCAACAGCATCAGACTACAGTCTGCTAAAATGAGCTGTTTTGTTATGAGAGGAATTCAGTTAACGCACAGTTCTGCGTACTTGACACTGACTGTTACTGGGGATGAACCCACGGTCGCCATTACGTACTTGTTTCCGTGCCCACGACTGAATAATGGCAAAGGTATTCACGGAAGCTGTGTGGAGAAAATGAAATATATTTACTGTCAATATTTGCTCCATTGACAGTCTCGTGAGTTTACGAGTATATGAGGCAATAACAAAGTGCAGAGGCGGCAACAGTAATTACGTTCGCTGTTCACACTCTCCTTTAACGCGCCTTTCACGTCTGGCTGTTGCAACGAATTTTGTCAACACTGCCCCAACATGAAGAGTAGGATTTTGTATAAAATATCCCACACATCTATCACATGAACATACTTTTAATCGATATGTCTTAAAAGGGAAATACTATCAGTAAAGGAAAGGACATTCGCTAGTTCTCGAAATGATATACAACAGAAGATATGGAAAACCAGCAACTCGCCTATTTGACGGAGGCCCTTCTACGGAAAATAAGTTTTATCTATTCCACCAAATATACCACTTCTACGCTCTGTCTCGAAAGCTAAATTTTCCATTAAAATATGATCGGAACCACATTTCTCTTTACTGCATTATTTCATAACGTCCGTTGCAACTGTGAAAACGACTTCCTTGCGTCGCCATTCTTGCGCCAGGCGCTCTCTGTATTATTGTCGCTCTACATACGAATAAAAGATACTATGTGTTTTGCCCCATAAAAAAATAGACAAATAAATAAAATACTTCCACCCTCCCTCCAGTTGCTTAACATTAACGTCTGCTTTGTAAGTAAAGAAGTAAACCGCAATCAAAAAGAGTAATATTTTTGTTTAATAAAAGGTCCGAGTATTGTTATTCATTTTCGTAGATAACTTGGTGTAGAATGGAGGAGGAACGTTCAATATAAAAACAATGCTTTCATTGTCTCTCTGGGTCGAAGAAGCAACGTATTGTTAACTTTCACGTTGACTGCTGCGTACATTATATGAAACGTAATTCATCATTGGAGCATACTGCCGCAAAATGTGCTTTACGAAAAACCGATTTACAAAATTCTGCCCTGGCTCGGCATTAATTGGCCTAACTTTTCCTTCCTTTATCTCAAATGACGTTACATGTTGCCCAATGATAAAGCAGGAATGTCTCGATTATTCTTGTGAAACGAGAGATCTCAAGCTTATTAAGTGCAGGAACTTACGAAAAATTTCAAATTTCCTGCAGGCATTGAAAACTGGGATTTTTTCATAGTGATGAAGTTTACAGACGACAGAATGTTAATATTTAGTCACCGCAAAAGTTTTCTCAATAACGTTGTTGCATAGTATACTATTTGAAACTGCCTTCGTGCTTCCGCTACAGATGTCACACAGCATAAACGCTAGTTCTGTGTAAAAGTCGGACATTACAGACGCTATTTCGTACACATTAATTTAACTATATCAGCCGGCCGGGTTGGCCGAGCGGTCTGCGGCGCGCCAGCCACAGTCTACACGGCCGCTGCGGTCGGGGGTTCGAATCCTAGGGCGTGGAAGTTTGTGTTGTCCTTAGCGTAAGTTAGTTTAAGTTAGTGAAGTGATTAGTGTGTAAGTCTAGCGACTGATGACCAGGAATTTTGGTCGCATAAGACGTCACACACATTTGAACATTTTTAATTAACCATATCACACGTATTGCGAAGTAATTCTCCGTGAAACAATGTACTATTATCAAAACAGATATTTCGTACACATTAATTAACCATATCAGACGTATTGCGAAGAAAATCTCCGGGAAACAGTGAACTTCCTTCCAAACATATTTCGTCTTCTGATCCAGCGGAAGTGGTAATCTAAATGAGTCACAGTCGATCAGGATTTAAGGATTTCATCAAGTAATTGTTAATTCTTGCGTATATTAGCAGGAGGAAACCGCGATAGATAGATTGAAACTGTTTCTTACTATTTCAGCTGGGCATGTCCGGAAGTTCGATAAAATATTCAGGTATTTTTCTACTGCAAATTCGATTAATCGATTTTTTATCCGACTCTGTTTCTCCTCCCCTCAAGCAAACTTTAGAGAGGGGATCGATAGAGTTCCATTAATCTGTAGCCAGCTACAAATGGAATTTCGAAACCTCCTGTTGTCACGAAGTAAAAGCATTTCTCAATTGCGTTTAGTTTACCCATTTCCAGATACACGTGGAAAACACGTAATCAGTATTCGAAGCTGTGTGGAAGCAGATGCGGAATATTTATTAACAGAGTTACTTCCAAAGGAAAAATTCACGAGATTACGTATCGATAAGTTATTGTTATCTTTTTTTTAAAGTTAAAGACCGAAAAGATAAATGTAGCGTAGTAGTTTTAGCACTATTTAGTTAACAGATTACTGTGTTTCTCTATTGATGGAATTTTATTCGCAACTGCCAACAGTTAAAAAAATTCCGTCACAGTATTTTTCTACTGCATTTTCGATTAATCGATTATTTATCCGATTCTTTTTCTCCTCCTCTCAAGCAAACTTTTATTTATTTATTCACACATTTCCTTCAAAAGGAGAAATCGGTCCACTAGATTACGTGTAAGAAGCCACCATAACAATAGGTCAGTGTTGTCTGTTAGTTCAAATTCCAATGTTTGCAAATATAAGGGACTTAACTGCTGTGGTTATTCAGTCACTAGACTGCCAAACTGTTGTAACTAACTTATGGTAAGGGCAACACACACACACACACACACACACACACACACACACACACACACACACACGTGACCGAGGAAGGATTCGAACACTCCGACGGCGAACAACCGAGCACTCCGCAGCAAGGCGCCTTAGCGCGCTCTGCCACTCCACCGTGGCTGTTAGTTAACGCTCAGAAAGATAAACGCAGTGTTAGAAATACCGTGACCATTTTTAACAACATTATCAGATTCCTATTCTATACGGATGAATAATTTTCGTAACCGGCAATAGTTTACAACGCATCTTTCAAGGTCCTTTACATATTGCAGCCCTGTGGTGGAGGAATATTATAGGGGATCTAGTAGAAACTTAATTCACTTTGACGGCATTAGAAGTGAGAATTGGTGTCAAACTTTTATTTTTTATTTCTTCTTGTGTGGCATCAACGATAAGACGGCACAAATGACGGAGGAGAATTCCGCATTTCTGTGCGCTGTCGACCTTGTCGCATTAATTGTTAAGCAAGCTACCAGAAAGCAACGAGACTGACTGATTTTACGTAGTTACAAAAAAAGTGTTAATACATGTAACCGCAGAAATCGCATGGTTATTGAAAGACTTCCCATACTGAAATACCTTTTAACACGCTGCACTATGCGTCAAATGTAAGAAATAACGTGTATGTACCTATATGTTAAATTTCCGAGCCACCACAAAAGCTGATTTGGTCATCTTAATACGTCATAATTCACTTTATTATTTTGTGATTAAACAGCATGAGTTACACGAGAAGTCAAAGTGGAGGGAAAATAATAAAGTGCCTCCAAACCAACTGTGAAGGAATTTTTTAGCGGCTACATTCTTGCAGCAGACACTTCCTCAAGATATGGACGAAGCGGTACGTCGTATTATCTCGGGACCATCTCACTGCCGTCTTGCTGCTACACGAGGTGTCGATGTCTGCGACCCTGTTTCCGCAAGTTGACATCCAAATAATTCGCCAACTTGCTGTGCATTCTGCCAACGGTAGAAGAATAGCCAATAACCGTGGCACTGGCGAAAGTTATTATTGTCGACGTGTATTCTCGTATCTGTGGTGTCTGACGTGGCAGAAAATGTGAAACATGACTGATGAGCCCTATATATTAATTAACAAAACACCCACATCATTTTACCAGAGCGAACTATATATTTGTGTCCATTTGTGCGTTAATATTCTCCGTGCTAAGCATTGCAAGTAGAGACGCTAAAAATAATCGTTGTAGTTATTTAGCATACAGCAGAAAGATAAAAAAAGGTGAACAATAGCAAACAGGCAAACAGTCAACAGCCTTATCCGCTTAGTTTATGAGATACAGAAAGGGAAAAAATATCGTGTACAGTATATTCGGAAAAAATCAGAGAAACTGGCGAATAGTTGTAAACCACTTTCAGGTCGTCATTCAAAGAGAAGAACTTAATGAGACACATTTTCCGGCATGAGGGTTCGGAGCTTATTCAGTGCGACAGCAAGTCTGGCTTGTGTGTCGTACTGTGCGGCTGCAATTTTTTAGCAACTCTCCTTCTATGGAAAATAAGTTTTACGGATACGACAAAATTTTTCATTACTACGCGCTGCCTCGAAAAGTAAATTCCCCAGTGAAAACATGATGGAAACCACATTTCTCTTGACTTCATTATTTCATAACGCCCGTTGCAACTGTCAAATGACTTCCTCGCGACGCCATTCTTGCGTCAGACGCTCTCTGTGTTATTGCCGCTGTAAATATGAATACGGAATCAAGTTTACGACGAAAGACTCCATCTTCTTGTGCGAGTTTTACACTATCTGATTTGAGTAGAAAATTGCGCTAAAACATGGCCTTCGCTTTATTTGTGAGTTACTCAGCATTTTTTACTTCATGACGGTACCTACTCACCACCGACTGACCAGCATATAAAACACTTGCTCAGACGTGTAAATATTCTTTCGATAAGCACTTTATTTTTCGCGTTTTCGCTTTGAAGGTCTGCCTCTCCTCTAACGGTTGGGGTCTTGTTGCTTTCCGCTATTTAAATGAAATAAAATAAATGAGTAAACAAACTCCAGTCTTCGCTCCCAGTTGCTTAACATTAACGTCTGCTGTCTAAAGAAGTAAACCGCAATCAAAAAGAATAAGACAGATAACTTGGTGTAGAATGGAGGAGGAACGTTCAATGTAAAAATAACGCTTTCATTGTCTCTCTGAGTCGAACAAGCAACGTATTGTTAACTTCGGCGTCAACTGTGACATAACGTAATTCATCACTCGAGTATACTGCTGCAAAATGTGCTTTACGAAAAACCGACTTACAAAATTCTGTTCTGCCACGACATTAATTGGCCTATCTTTTCCTTGCTTTATTTCAAATGACGTTACATGTTGTCCAATGACGAAGCAGGGGATGTCTCGCCCAAACGTTTGAAACGAGAGATCTCAAGCCAAAACAACTGCAAAAACCAACAACAAATTTAAAATTTTCTGCAGGTATTGAAAACCGGATTTCTCGTAGTGCTCCAGCTAAAAACTGGGCGAATGGTGAAGTTTAGAGACGACACAATGTTAATATCTAGTCACTGCAAAAGTTTTGCTGTATAGTATACTCTTTTAGACTGGTAAGTCTGCTAGATTAAACAAATGTCACAGAGCATAAACGCTGATTCTGAGTAAAAGTGGGATATTACGGACGTTATTTAGTACACACTAATGAACCATATCAGACGTATTGCGAAGTAAATCTCCGGGAAACAGTGCACTTCCTACGAAACATATTTCGTCTTCCGAATCAGCGTAACTGGCAATCTATATGAGTCACAGTCCAACAAAAACTGATTTCATCGAGTAATTGTTAATTCTTGCGTTTGTTAGCAGGAGGAATCCTCGCTACAACGTTTGAAACTGTTTCTTACAATTTCACCTGGGCATGTCGGAAGTACGATAAAATATTCCGTTTTTTTCCTATTGCATTGTCATTTAATCGATTTTATCTGACTCTGGTTCTCCTCACCTCAAGCAAACTTTAGAGAGGGGATCGATAGATTCCATTAATCTGTAGCCAGCTACGAATGGAATTTAAAAACCACATGTTGTCACTAAGTAAAACCATTTCTCACATTGCATTTGGATTACCCACATCCTGTGGCACATGGAAAACACAATAATGGAAGCAGTGTGGAAGAAGATGAGGGAACATTAATTCACAGAGGGAGAAATCGAGCCACGAGATTACGTGTCGATATGTTAGTATTATCTCTTAGTTAACGACCGGAATGATAGATTTGACCTAGTATTTTTGCCAGATTTCTGTGTTTCTGTATTGATGGATTTTATTCAACTGCCAACAGTTTAAAAAATTCTGTCATTGTCATTTACACACTGCAACCTGTTATGGGGGAAAATTTGTAGGAAAAAAAAAATAATTCTCAGTCTACCTACAAACTCCATTAAAATTCGCTGCATTTGTTGAAAACTACGATTTTTTTGAACTGTAAGGCGCCTTAGAACGCTGGCCAATTCCATCGCAGCTATATATTATTGAACGCTCGGAAAGACAGACGCAGTGTTACAAGTACTGCGATCATTTTCAACAACATTATCAGGTTTCTATTCTCTAATGATGAATTGTGTTCTAATTGGCAATACTGCAGACCTGTGTTGGAGGAGAAACGTAATTCATTCAGATGGCAGTAGAAATGAGAATTGTTTCTTAACATTAACGTCTGTTGTCGGAAGCAGCAAATCGCAATCAAATAGAGCAATTTCTTTTATTTATTTATTACACGTTTTCATATATAACTTGTTGTTAAACTTAAAAATAATACTTTGATTGTCTGTCTGGGTCGTAGAAGGAACACATTGTTGAGTTTCACCTTGACCTTGGCATAGATTATATCAAACGTAATTCATCACTCGAGCATCAGTGCTCCATAACGTGCTTTACGAAAATCCGATTTCCATAATTCTGTTCTGTTTTGTCATTAATTGGCCTAACCTTTCCCTGCACTATCTTCAAAGTCGTTACATGTTGCCCAAAAATGAAGTGGGAATGTCGCAACCATTCTTGTGAAACGAGAGATCTCAAGCCAAATCACTGCGGAAACTAACAACAAGTTAAAAATTTCTTTCTATAAATAGGCGTTGCAGTTATTTAGCGAACAGCAGACAGATCAAACAAACTGAAAAATAGCAAACCACGGACGTGAACCGCTATATCGGCAGCGTCTATTATGAGAAACAGAATGGGGAAAATACAGTGTAGCGCAATTTCCGAAAATATCAGACAATTGAGGAACAGTTGTAAGCCAGTTTTAGGCTGGTATTCAGTGAGAAGGGATCAGACATAGTTTAAGGCATGGAGTTGGAAGCACATTCAGTACGAAGGCAAATCTAGCTTGAGTGTCGTATTAAGTGGCTGCAATTTTGGAGCCATTAGCGCTATTCCAGCATATAAGAAACTGAATTTCGGCGAATCCCTCTGCAGTTTTGTTTCGAGGGGGATGAAAATAATGCACAATTCTGCGATGTTGCCACCGACTGTTACTGGGGATGGACCCGCAATTAGCATTGCTTGTTTCCGTCTTTACAACTGAATAATAGCGAAGGCAGTAACGGAAGTATCTCGAACGAAACGGAATCTATTTACTGTCAATATTTGTTCCCGAGACAGAGTCTCTTAAATTTACGTGTGTATGAGGCAAAAAAACAGTGCAAATATGGGAACAGTTGTGTATTTACGCCACCAGTATGACGATAAATTGCAAGGCTGTTCACGCTCTCCTTTAAACGCGCCTTGCACGTCACACTGTTGCAAACAATTTATGTCTACACTGTCCCAATCGGAACAGTAGGCTTTTGTACAAACTGTACCGCACATTTATAACGAGAACATACTTTACACCTGAAATGTCTTTAAAGGGAAATACTGTTAGTAAAGGAAAGGACATTCGCTAGTTCTCGAAATGATACACAACAGAAGATATGGAAAACTAGTAACTCGCCTATTTGACGGAGGCCTTCTACGGAAAATAAGTTTTATCTATTCCACCAATTATCTCACTTCTACGCTCTGTCTCGAAAGCTAAATTTTCCATGAAAACATGATCGAAACGACATTTCTCTTTACTTCATTGTTTCATAACGTCCGTTGCAACTGTCAAACGACTTTCTTGCGACGCCATTCTTGCGCCAGAAGCTCTCTGTATTATTGCCGCTCTAAATATGAGTAACGGAAACTATGTGTTTTGTTCCATTAAAAAAAATAGACAAATAAATAAAATACTTCTGTCCTCCCTCCCAGTTACTTAACATAAACGTCTGCTGTGTAAAGAAGTAAACCGCAATCAAAAAGAGTAATATTTTTGTTTAATAATAGGTCGGAGTATTGTTATTCGTTTTCGTAGATAACTTGGTGTAGAATGGAGGAGGAACGTTAAATGTAAAAATAATGCTTGCATTGTCTCTCTGGGTCGAAGAAGCAACGTATTGTTAACTTTCACGTCGACTGTGGCATACATTATGTCAAACATAATTCATCATTCGAGCATACTGCGGCAAAAATGTGCTTTACGAAAAACCGATTTACAAAATTCTGCCCTGCCTCGGCATTAATTGGCCTAAATTTTCCTTCCTTTATCTCAAATGACGTTACATGTTGCCCAATGATGAAGCAGGAATGTCTCGACCATTCTTGTGAAACGAGAGATCTCGAGCTAAATAACTGCACGAACTAACGAAAAATTTCAAATTTCCTGCAGCTTTGAAAACCGGAATTTTTCATAGTTTTCAACTGAGCGAATGATGAAGTTTAGAGACGACAGAATGTTAATATTTAGTCACTGCAAAAGTTTTGTCAATAACCAACGTTTGTTGCATAGTATACTATTTGAAACTGCCTTCGTGCTTCCGCTACAGATGTCACACAGCATAAACGCTAATTCTGTGTTAAAGTCGGACATTACAGACGCTATTTCCTACACATTAATTAACAATATCAGCCGGTCGCTTTGGCCGAGCGGTCTGCGGCGCGCCAGTCACAGTCTACACGGCCACTGCTGTCGGGGGTTCGAATCCTCCCTCGGGCGTGGATGTTTGTGTTGTCCTTAGCGTAAGTTGAACATTTTTTAATTAGCCATATCACACGTATTGCGAAGTAATTCTCCGTGAAACAAGGTACTATTTTCGAAACAGATATTTCGTACACATTAATTAACCATATCAGACGTATTGCGAAGTAAATCTCCCGAGAAACAGTGAACTTCCTTCCAAACATATTTCGTCTTCTGATCCAGCGGAAATGGTCTATAATGCGAAGAAATTGGGATCAGTTCTAGTGTACAGTACCACCCGTCGCTTTGAACAAAGACGTCGTATGCTACGTCATTGTAAGCGTTGCTGATATGTGGTTATTCCAGATATGTTTACAATATATTTGTTTCGATTTCGGAGTTATATCACAAAACGTAACTGCATTCTGACGTAAAGTAAAATCTGTGCTTTTACTTTTCTTCCTAACGTTCTTACAAATCGTGACAAGCATGTTAATTAGAAACATGTCAATCCCTCAAATAATGACTCCCTGCTGGAGTAGGGGTTAAATTTATACTTAGTGCGGCAGCGGCGTTGTGTGCCATCGTTGCAACAAAATGTTCGCTTTACAAGGATAAGTAATTTTATTGACCGGACAAGGGTACGTATAAGAAGTCTAGTGGCGCTTATTACACCATTATATTCGTCAACGTTTCTATTTAAGGCCAATTCACACTGTCCGCACGTCAACGTCACGTCACGGAACCGTCACGTCAAGTTGTATTCACACTGTCCGTCCGTGTCCGTCACGTCAATTCGTCCATCTCAATACGCGATGTTGAAAGTGAGGTTATGAGTGGCGATCTATTATGTAGAAAGTCATAGTTTAATACAGGAAAGGGTGAACAACAGCGCTAAATGTTATTAACGGCCAAAGAAAACTTTACAGTGTATGTTTTTGGCCAACTTACTGGGAACTGAAACATTTCAAAACATCGACATCTATTTTCAAGCGAAAAAATAAACATATGATAAGAAACATCAAACCAAACTTGTAAGAGCATAAATAGCGCCTGTATACTTTAACCATTACGATTTGCATGATACGACGTAAACAACTGAATTTTTGTCTTTCATTAGAACTGACATTTTCATTTAAAGTGTAATTTAATGAAAAATGCGTAATCAAATTACAATCTTACTCAAATAAACAGTTTGCTTCAGTCGTTTCTGTTACAATGTTACGTAACAAACCATTTTTTGGTTTCAGATATCCGACCTCGATTTTAGGGGGACACTCAATTGACAAAAATATTTAAGTCGTCCTGAAACATTTGAGATTTACCCCTAAAACGAGGTACAACAACAACACAGATGAATAAGACACATTTGCATATAAACAGTGCAATCGTCGACTGCAACGTGTAATTCGCGTGACGAAAATAGGTTAACTTCCGATGTTAGCAGACGGCTGAGGTGACACTAAAAGCCAAGGAACAGCGGTATCTAATGCTTTCTGCTGATCTGCCTTGTCAACAGAACTAGAAATATTAATGTGGTGTATCTTATTTCAAGCTCTTTCGATGATTCGAGGAAAAAAGTTGAAAAAAGGAAATACTATAAAATTCAGAAGAGAAATATATATAAATACATATTTTTCTCAGTCGATGGTATACCACAGGCAGCAGGTATGCTTGCTCTGCAGTTTAGTGTCTGTGAAACGGCTCTGAACTGATCTCATAAATAAAGAACGAATCGTCACGTACCTAGCCGGTGATTTCTGCAAGCTAACCCTACTGATCCAAGGAATGTACATACGCATTTTGCGGTTCCGCAGGTATCCGTTCCTGAAAAAAAAAAAAAAAAAAAAAAAAAAAAAAAAAAAAAAAAAAAAAAAAACAGTACTCATTACAAACGTATCGTTACTCTCGTTACCATTGCCATCCAGAAATACGGCCGCTACTCTCTCTTTGACAATATGGAAAAAAATTTAACTCTTGGTGTTAAATATTGCTTCAACATTTAAATTTGCCACGTAGATACTCTGACTGTTTGCTGAGTCAGTTATACTACTGAGGAAAGGATCAGTACTGCCCTTTCCCTCGTGCTTAAAACACAACTGTCACACAAAGCGATCAGAACTAGCGAGAGCACACGTGGCCTCTGTTGTTAAGTACTGTTCCCGCAGTTTACTCAGAGGCTTGGAATGCCAGAATCATCCGGGACATTTCGTGACGAATGCCAGCGTGGACGATCACATTTGCGATCGCAGGGACTGTTGTACTGTATTATGTGGCGTCAACAACGAAGATAATACCTACACGAATGAAAATGTGTAGATGACTACTTTTGAGTACTTTTCACAAACTTTTTATAGTAGACAAGATCGAAAAGAAATAACCATTAAACTGGAACCTTTATAGGTAAAAATTACAATAAATTCTTATGTTTGCGTTAAATGCTCAATACGGTAGGTGCGAGTAATGAAATGTATTCACGAGTAACGATCATTATTTCGTAGCGGCCAAAGTATTTGTTAGTCAGTACAGAATACATACGGTTTGCTACAGCCCTAGGCATGACTGTAGCACCGTTTATACATTTGTTTCTTAACGTACAATATTTTGAGAATATTGGTACGTTTTGAATTATTTTTTTTTTAGTTTGCATTTTTCTGCGAAGAAACGCGATGGTCGATGTTACCACTTACATCGACTACCTGGATACTCAGCGGGTGACACTGAAGTGCATGGCAGAGCGTTCACCGAACCGCTTTGATGATATGTCTCTCTCCAGCTCCATTCTCTAATAGCTCGCGGGGAAAAGGAGCGCCTAATCCTTCTGTTTTCTTTGTGGTTTCTCTTATTTTATTTCGATCATCATATCTCCCTCTGTAAGGGGGTGCTAACAATATATATTCGCATTTAGATATTGATGAAAATAATTTCGCAAATAGCTCTCGCCCCAACGAATAACGCCTTTCTTTAATGATTTCCACCCCAAACGGTGCATCATTTTCGTGACACTCTCTCCCCTGTATAACGATGGTACAAAACGAGCTGCCCTTCTCTGAACTTTCTCTAAATCGTCCGTCAGCCCCACCTAATGTGGAACCACAATGCGCAGCAATACTCCAAAATAGGACGCACAAGTGTAGCCTAGGCACTTTCTGTAGTAGAACTGTTGCATCATCTAAGTGTTCTGTCAATTAACCGTAGCCTTGGGTTCGCAGTCCTTAAAATAATTTCCGTGTGTTCTTTCGACTTCAAATAGTTCGTAATCGTTACTCCTAGGTATTTAGTAGAATTGTGGGTCTGTAGATTTCACTGACATCGAGTGTGCCGTATTTCCTCCACCGCAATATCTTCTGCGCTGCTGAAAATTCAATAACTGCAAAAGATCCAGTGCATCACTGTCTTCGTCTGAGTGTGTGGTACTCGCAGGCATACAAAAGAAGGAAGAGGCGATAATTTGTAATCTAACTGCGTGGCGGAATGTTCATCACTGAGCGAGGTAACTAATAAGAGAAAAGAAGTCGTCCACTGTGAAACAGAAGGAGGTACCAATCGATCGTATTAAGTAAGTGTGACGGCAACTATGTGACATCGTAGCGTCTAATGCCTACGATATTTACACTGCAAGGAAAAGAAATGAAGTCACACAATCATGAAAGAATGTGTTCATAACCCAATTCCTAACTAATCAAATAAGCAAGCAGTAAACAATTTTTACAGAGTGGGGAGCGATAGCTTGACAATCTCGTGGCTTCCACTTGCCCGTGTGCACAGTGGCATGCGTCGCCACAGATGTCGTTGTGCTGAACAATTCCCCAAGCTTTTAAAAATATGCAAACGTACTGAGTGTGGTGACTATAAGACACGGGCAGCACTTTCCTATCTCTTGTATAACTCGGTGGGCCGATCTGTGAAATGTATGCAATAAATGGAAGCTTTGGCTTTAACGTCCCATTGACGGAGACGAAGGTCTGATTCAAATCAAATCCGCCATGCCATTGCAAAGGAACCATCCCAGCGTTTGTTTGGTGTGATTCAAGGAAGTCAAGTTTGTACAGTGGCACAATCAGGATATTTTTTCGGGGGGGGGGGGGGGGGCACTCGAATATAATGATATATTTTGACATTGAGTGCTCAGGCACACACACATTACATTCATACATGCATACATACATACATGCATGCATGCATGCATACTTACATATACATACACACCCAATTAACTATGTAGCCTGTTATATTAACCAACGTGAAATACGTTTATGGAATATAAATGCTATATGTTTCAGAAGTAGAAATGTGCAATTTTAAATCTTTTACGTTTGTATTTTATTAATTTTCATTTTATTTATTGAAGACATGTTCCAGCCATTGGTTCAACATAGGAACAATAAATACAAAGTTAGTTTAGGTAAACAAACGGTGCAATAATTTACAAAGTTCAAACAAAATAATACATATTAAATGACCAAAAATTAATATAAACTATTGGACAGAAAAATACTATTTAATATAGAGAAAAAATGTAAAATGATGTATCATAACCCTTAGATTAGTATAAGATTATACATTGCTGTTATTTAGTTATTCTCTTCTTTATATATATTGTCGCCAGAATTTTTAGGCTATATTTCAAACTGAACGCGGGCTATTTGCCTTATGTGTTTTGGTAATCTATTATTTGGTAGCAATTCGATAAAAACTTTTGAAGCGAATATATGCAATATATATAGCACCTACATTAAACACTATAGCAAAATAAATTTATCTAAACAAGTAATATTTTCACAATTTCCTACAGAAAACAGTTTTACCCATCATTAATTTTTTCATGAAAGTTTACATGAAAATTTATTTTTACGATTGTGTGCGGAAATTTGTTCTGGTTTGTTAAGCCAGTCGTTTCCATTAGATAAACATGGTGTGTTACTAGTTTCAGTTTGATAATGGACTGGTGTATTCAAACCTTTGTTATTATGTGGTGGTGTACGAACTCTGAGTAAATGCTTTCTAGCTTTGTGGGGCGCAATTTTTAACAGACTATATGTTCACTTTTGTACAGTGCATGTAAAATCTTTCTTATCGTTTCCTTTCGTGAGTGATATGTGTTCTTAATACAAAGCTTGTTTGTTTGTTTGTTAAGCTTATGGGACTTAACTACGGGGTCATCAGTCCCTAAACTTACAAACTACTTATAGACTACCTTATACTAAAGATGGCACAAATATCCATGCTCGAGGGGGGATTCGAACCCCCGACCGTAGTGGCCGTGCAGACCGTGACTTAATACAAAGCCTTCAGCTTCCATTACTGTTTGTTCCATGCCCATCAGGCAAGTAACTATGCTATGAGCCGCCAGGACACACGAAAGACGTAGCAAGTAGGAGGGATATTTTACAAAAACATTGTACGTGTTTCTAGTTGTGACATTCGTGAATTTCAATGTAATAAGTTGTGTTCAGCTGGGACACGCAAGGGTCTGATATTTTGGCTCCAGGGGTGGCAATAGGGGTGGCCCCAGACACGGATAGTAAAATTTCGGTGTTGTCGGAGTTTTGAACTGAAAAGAGGAAGGCAGAATTTGGAGAGTTGTGTACTGCAGCAACGCTGTGGGTATAGTGGGACGGTGGTCTGGTGGGCTGGAGGATTGATGGAGGAGGATGGCTGGTGGCGGTGGCGGACGACTGGACGACTGGACTACCTCCCGGGACACTCGCCCTCCCCACGTTGCTTAGTGGAAGTGAGAAACCGTTTCCCATACAGAATATACTACAAAATTTTGGATGCAAAGTATCATCTCAATTACGTATTTCGGTAGACATCATTTTGACGTTGACAATGACAGTGAGTAGTGTGTGTGATCCACAAGTAAATCCCTGTTACTCTTTCCTGTTTCACACGAAAACGTTTGCAATTACCGAAGCCTTGTAGAAGGAAACGACAGTTTATTTATTCGCAGATTCCCTTTGATAGCAGGGTCAATCCAAATGAAGTGGTACAATAAAAATTAAGTTGGTTGCTTGACCATTTTTAAATATTTTAATTTTTTTGTGTGTGTTTGCCCTATATTTGAGAAGTTCGAAACAGTTTTTTAAAGTAATTTATCTTGCACCTTTACTGAATGGCGGCCATTTTTATTTGTTGGCGCACACCGATTTTTCAGTCTGGAGACATTAGCGAAAATTTGAATATCTCTGCAGTGGGTTAAGTTACAACATTGCAATTGACATAATTGCTTTTAGAAAAGTGTCCTCTACAACATTGTTCCTTACACAAAATACCCTAAATTAAAAAATAACAAGTCAAAATGACCTCCAAAGTTTGGTATCCAAATTTTTTAAAATCCACTTTTTAGGCCCAAAAATAACAAACAAGGAGTGAATTATGAGAGTCTATTTTTTCCTGTAATTAGATATCATATACTACTAGCCTCATACAGAGAAAGAACACTTACAAATGTTTCCTTAATTTTTTATGAATTTTTGAAATTTGAAATTTTTCATTTTTTGTAAAGTTTGAGGCTAGTTATCTCAGATGGGACTCAATATAAAAATATGATTTTTGCACAGTTTGTGCACCTGTATGATAGCAACATGCTGCAAAAATTTCAACTTTGATATCTGAGTGTGAACAAAGATATGAATTTTTGAATATGAGGAAATAATTCACATTACTATACAACTGATCTTACGGCTGTTACCTATTTATGTGTGATATTGGTGGAATGTAATCAATTATTATTGAAGCAAGGTACTGAATTATATACAAAAAGTGGAAACATCACTGAAATTAACATGTATGTTATTTTGACATACGGTATTTAAAATAAATATTCTCAATTAACATCGTTCGAGATGCGACTATTCCTGAACCTTGTGGTGAATGTTAAGAACACTTGTTTCTTTCGACAGCTTCTGTGATGTAGAATAAGACCTCCCAGTTGCTGTGGTAAGTTCTAGCACTGAAAGTTTCCTTAAAACATTTTTCATTAGTATCCAAACTGTCACTCTTAGATTTCTAGAATGATGTTCTTGGGCCAGCAGGGTGGTAAAAATTCACAGGAACGTCATTGTTTTCCGAACTTATTGTTTCAACCTCGGCAAGCCACCACTGTCCATCATACACACATGCTACTATGTCATTCAGCATTAAAGAGAGAGATGTAATTTTACTGACACAATGATCCTCATAAATTTCCGTTTCTGGTGTTACATAGTATTTTTCATGTTTTTTGAAACTGAACCATAAACAGTTTTGTGACACACTTCACTCGTTATCTGTCCAACAGAGCACTGGTCATCCATGTTATTGCATTCCTGTTAATCTCTCAAAATTAATTACAAATTACACACAACACATTCTACACACTCGAAGTATGTACATCCACTCTAACAAAGGTTTTAGATCAGACTGACTACTACAATGCCACACCCAGCAATAATGTAATTCTTTATTGACAATAAACCTAAAACTAAATGGGCATTTTATTACCATAGAACACAACCGAAAACTCCTGTTGTTTAATATTGTATTATTAAAAATAAATAAACTAAATGAATATTGTATGATATATATTTAGTTAACACTATGTCACAATTAAATTTAATTACAATGATACAATAAACCATTTAAATAGGCAACAGTCATAATTCATATGACACTACAACAGTTATTATTTCCTCATTTTCAAAAATTCATATCTTTGTTCACACTCTGATATCAATATTGAAATTTTTACAGTACATTCATATCATATAGGTGTACAAACTGTGCAAAAATCATATTTTTATATTCAGTCCCATCTGAAATAACTAGCCTCAAACTTTACAAAAATATGAAAAATTTCAAATTTCAAAAACTCATAAAAAATTAAGGAAACATTTGTAAGTGTTCTTTCTCTGTATGAGGCTAGTAGTATATGATATCTAAATACAGGAAAAAAATAGACTCTCATAATTCACTCCTTGTTTGTTATTTTTGGGCCTAAAAAGTGGATTTTAAAAAATTTGGATACCAAACTTTGGAGGTCATTTTGACTTGTTATTTTTTAATTTAGGGTATTTTGTGTAAGGAACAATGTTGTAGAGGACACTTTTCTAAAAGCAATTATGTCAATTGCAATGTTGTAACTTAACCCACTGCAGAGATATTCAAATTTTCGCTAATGTCTCCAGACTGAAAAATCGGCGCGCGCCGACAAATAAAAATGGCCGCCATTCAGTAAAGGTGCAAGATAAATTACTTTAAAAAACTGTTTTGAACTTCTCAAATATAGGGCAATCACATATAAAAAAATGAAAATATTTTAAAATGGTCAGTGAACCATCCCTGTACCACTTCATATGGATTGACCCAGAAGACATCGATTCACGAGATTACTTGGCCAAGAAATAATAACAATAGGCGTTATCTGTTAGCGTTCGGAAAGCTGAATGCAGTGTTAAAAATACCGTGCTCATTATTGACAATATTAAGGCCGGTGACGCACTAGGCAGCCAATGAAACAACGGTGGAATGCGGCAGGCCGCTAGTGGCACTGGGCAGTGCCAACAGAGCAGCGAGCCTCGCAGTGAACGCGTGTGGTGCCAGCAAGCTCCGAGCGCTTGACCAAGCAGCCACACCTTGTCTCCAAGCTGTCGTCACGTTCGACACTGAGAAATTTATAGACGAAGAGAAATCTGGGGCCGGCCGCGGTGGCCGGGAGGACTGAGGCGCGCCAGTCACGGTCTGCACGGCCACTGCGGTCGGGGGTTCGAATCCCCCCCTCGGGCATGGATATTTGTGCCGTCCTCAGTCTTTGGTAGATCATAAATAGTTTTTAAGCTTAGGGACTGATGACCCAGTAGTTAAGTCCATAAAAAAGCTGAGATCTTTACTATAATTGAAAAAATTAATGTGATGTCAGTATTCCAGCGCAAGTCCCGTGTGTAATGATTTCATGCACATGTTTTTTCGAGTTGCTCGTGCGTTGGTAACGGCTGCAGGGAGCGCACAACTCGGACTCTGATTGGCTGCTACGTGGTATTGCCAACTTCGTAGCGGAGTGCAAGCGCGCACATTTCCAATAAGTGAAGAGCTATCTTGTTGCTCTGCACGCTGCAACTGCGTTCTTTACTACTAGAACAATACTCAGTGCTGAAGGAGTCTACCTTTCCACGCTAACGAAGTATTAAAACATCGTACCGCCTACTATTATTACAGCAGTTTTAAAAATAGAGTACAGGCAAAAGTTAATTACTTATAAAACAATGTGATTGCAACATACCTTGCTCCGGCACCACAGGTTTGATGGCTCTCGAAGAAGTCGTCGCATATTTGGGTTACATGCGCCTATTCACGGTGCTTCTCTTCTTCAAGTTGGAGATATAAGTTTTATGCGACAACTGTATGCCGCACAAATTACTTTTCGCACAGTCGATATTGAGAGCGGTGAAATGACACCACACCTCGCTCATTCTCGATCGCTTCATCTCGGCAGAAACAAGATATACACTTTTAGACGACGAACAGCGAAATGGACGAGATATGTTTTATTTATTTATTTTTTTTTTCAGTTTTGAACCTCTCCCTGCCGGGTGCTGGCGATTTTCTAGGAAAAACGCACAAGTGTATGCGAACTGTTCACTGTCCATAATCGGCTTTTAACCAGTACACCTGCTCTTCGCTTATCGGTGATTCGCTGCTATACCCGCTCTTCGCTTATCGGTGATTCGCTGCTATACCCGCTATTTGCTGCAGTGATATAAGTACAGATTTCGACCCACAGATGGCTCTTTTAGCCTTTGCTGCTTCTCTTCCCTCACCTCCTCTTAGCTATTCGCTGCTATACCTGCTACTCGCTGCCGCTTTTATAAGAGTCGCGAAACTCCGAGTGATTTTCTGCAACTTCATACCTGCAGCGCTGCCAAGCGGCAGGGTCGTAAAAACACACCGCGAAACGATTGAGTAATGAATGAGTATTTGGATTGAAGCAGCACTTTCAAAATAACTTCGTATTTACGAGCTTTTGTGGCGCTATAAATTGTAGCAACTGTCGAAAAATTTAATTCGGAAATCTCTTATTTGCAAAGGATGCTCAGAAGTAACAGAATAATGTTATGAATAACAGGTGTTCGTTTACAGTGGTTACTTATACTTTTAGACATAGAGTTAAATCTTTAACAATTCATTCACGTCCAAACTACTTCTGTTAATGAGAGCCGCAAATACTTGACCACTATTTATTAATATTACTGCTGAAGAAAGTAATGTATGAATGACTGCTTAGGTTCGTACCTCAGGTTCACAAAAATTATAACCCTGTATACCAACATATTTTGTCAGTTACCTACTAGTTTGATAAAGTGAATACGTAGCTACAAATAATATGTCCATATATAACATGTTAACGTTAGCACGTCACTTTCTTGAAGAAATTCAGTTTGATAACTGCCAAGTAGCTAAAAAATTGTTATAGGTGCATGAAAGGCACAGAAGCAAGGACGAGGTGAAAAGATGGTTTAAACGACGATGTAGAATTTAGCCCACTACGCTGTAAAAATCGTGTGTACTTTTGAAAACATTACAATGTCCGAAATGCTCTAAAACAAAACTCGTGCAGCATGTCAGTACGCACCAAACACGTGAACATAATCATAATCACTTCCTTTTATATACTTCAGCACATCAGGTTGCAATTCATTTCTGCTTTAAATAGGTTTCAGACGATATGAATATGACTCGGGTATTGTGAACAGTATGCACTGACAGTTTGTTAAATTATAGACTGCCATTAGCAGAAGCAGTGATATTACTTTAATGATGTTTTCGTATTTGTATTAGAAAGTTTACAGCAATGTTCAGTGACCAGGAAATATGAAAGTAACAGCATTAAAAACGGCATCTTGTCAGTTTGCATCATGCCATTCCACTGTTATTCCCTACTGGCCGCTTGGAGCACTAGTATCGCTTCAGCTGTAAATTTTTTTCCTAGAGAGTTTCGCGACTGTCTGTGATAGACTGTGCTTTTAGTACTCATTTCGGCCACCAGATGGCTCTTTGTAGTTTGTACTGCTGTTCGCTGCTATTCCTGCTCGTCTCTACCCAACCGTGACCGTGACTGAAATCACCGTCAGATTCCAGATCGCCGCGACCGTGAAAACAGTGAATTTTCAATCACCGTTGTTTTTTCACGAGTACGTGATTTCTTGCCCATCCCTACCTTATTGACGCTAGCCCCCAGATTATACCGCCGGAAGCAAGGAGGTTCTAACCTGTTTGGCCGGAACCATTGATCTCTATACACTCTGGATGTTTAACTGCAGCTGTCTTAGCGTGCCAGCCATAGATATTGATATTTAGTTTCTTGCCAAATTCAAACATGGCTGCTAAGTAGCATTTGAAGAATAAGAGAAGAAAATATGTTTCGATTCCGCTTCGATATCAGCCTACAAAACCGAATATTGAATTAAATTCTAAATCAAGAGGTAAGCAAGCAAATCTTTATCACGTAATAACTAATGGAAACTCGTTTGCCAAATTTAAACATGGCGGACAGTGCGAAATCGTGTGCTAAACATATGAATGTGCAGGCACGCTAAATTCTATGCTCAGACACCAAAGTTATTCATCCAGTTAGTATACAGATCACTGGCCGGAACCGAAAGCAGAGAAGTCTCTGCAGCTTAAGATCTTTGGAGCAGGATATTGTTTTGGCGCGGTACTGTGAATAAGGGTGTCGTTTTTGTTTTCCCGTGTATCGTACATTTTAGCGTTTCGCTTTTCTTCAAGAAATGAGTGATTCGAAATGTTTTCAGTGCTTCGTTTGCGACGAGAATTTTTCTAGTTCGTCTGCTCTATATCGGCGGCGAAATGTTCATGATGTTTTATTGGGAGCAAAACTGAAGTGTGTGCTATGCGAAGAAGTGTCCCTCAGAGAAGATTCTTCTCAATAACGAAAAAAGTTAGTGTGCAGTTTAAATCTGCATCTGATAAAACAAGTGAAGAAGCTGTGTCTGTGGCAGAAGATATGGCATTATGAATGTCAATAAATGTAGCAAAAGGTGTGTAAAAGAATTCATCTCGAATTAGTATTAACAAATTCTTTTTCTTTTCGTTACATCGACTGCAAGTTCTGTAAATGTAGCATAGTATGTATCAATACACTGGTATAAAACCAAAGCAAATTTTATTTACAGGTTCAAGTGTTGCTGAGGGAGATCACAGCTATGTTGCTTCTTCAGGTAAAATGTTTCCAAACCATCACAGTATTTACAGATCACTGCAATGTTTGGGATTGTTCAAGGAAATGACTATTGGCAAAAGAATAAATAAAACTTCTACCAGTCGCCGTTAAATTGCTTTATTGTTGGTGCCATGTTGGTTATTATAGCACTCTTTTAAGTATCTCATAAAAGCTGTCTTTTTGTCAAGTAGAAACTTGGATGGATTTGTCTTTTTACGGAGCAAAATTTCCATTTGAAGATTTCTCACTAACAAAGAAAAAGGAACACACAAACATGAAACATCCATTTTGTCTTCATATAATATATGGCCAATTATATATGAATTTCATAAAGGTAGGATGACCTATATTGTTGTAGGCTCCTTGTTGGACTATCTTGTGTGACCTGTATCAATACTGTAAAGGATTCTATTATTGTTCTAATTCTGTCTGGGAATTCAGCATAATCAAATTGGAGAAGATATTGTGCATTATTAATATATTATGGATGTATCAATGTGTAAAGGTTCATCATAGTAACTCAGTCTTTACTGTTTTGGTTGTAGGGTCTACTGTGTGCACAGTTGATGGGGATGGTGGTATAATTCAAATAAGAGGTCAAACTTTTTTGAAACGGAACAACGAAGTAAATTTTTTGTAAAAACAGTATGGTAGAATTGATGCCTCATTCTAGGACAGTAACCATTCTTGAACAGTGTCTGCATATGTCAGTTTCTCTCATAACTATACCAGTTGTCTGTCCTATTGCTGGTGGAAGTGATTATTTCACATCAGGAGTTAACATCTGTTTTGAAAGAAAACTGCAATACAAAAGGTTTGTTAAAACAGTGTAAAACAATTTTTGCCTCTTTTTAACAAAGAGGTGTCAGTTTGTCTCATGACTGTATTACTTGTTTATAGTGTCACTTGGGTAAAACTGCAGAATCTGTTGACTGTGTTTTTAGTATGGTACGTATGTTGGCAACTGTAAATAGATCGTTTCTGGGCTGGAGAATCGGGCGCTACGCGCCCTCGCATACTGAAAAGAAACTTCTTGTTTAACCTATACCTAATCTAACTTTCACTTAAAATGATCACTGTTTAGTACAGATAAAAAATAAATAAAACTGATACCTGCTCTAAGGTAGACTGCTGTGGTGTTGCCAACATTTGCAGAGCTTGGGCAACAGACTTTGCAGTTTAGCTGTCACTTGTGTCCCCTGCTGGAGGAAGTGGTTACATACCACAAGGGGCTAGATCTACTTTGAACAGAAGCACAAGACAAAAGGTTTGTCAATTCGGTTAAATTGTAGGATGCTTCTCACCGGGCTGCAGTGGCTATGTTGGCACCAATCAGCAGGGGCTGATATTTCGGCTCGAGGGGTGGCAATAGCTGAGCTTTGGCCCCCAGACACGGATAGTAAAGTTTCGCTGTTGTCGAAGTTTTGAGGTGAAAAGGAGAAGGCAGAATTGGAGAGTTGTGTACTGCAGCAACGCTGTGGGCCTTGTATGTGGATTTTAATGCGTATGTGGGCATGAATTTGGAATGATGGGAGCCGGCACGAGAGACGAAAAACAGTAGCAAGTAGGATGGTTTGCTATGTTGTTATGACAAGCAATTGTACGTTCTTCGAGGTGTGTAAAACGTGAATGTTTAATGTGTTGGCTGGGAGAGGAGAGATGCACCGACTGGCAGGGGCTGATATTTCGGGCGGGCACAGTGTTGCCAATTGGCGAGGTTAGGCGCTCGACACGTGAAGTAAAAGTTTGCGTGTTGTCGAAGTTTTGAAGGGGAAAGGGAAAGGCAAAATTTGGAGAGTTGCGATGTGTAGCAACGCTGTGGGCACTCTATCGGGGTTTTAACGTGTGTGTGAGGGTGAATTTGGAATGATGGGAGCCGCCAGGAGGCACGAAAGACGTAGCAAGTTGGAGGGATACTTTGCGAAAACATTGTACGTGTTTCGAGTTGTGACACACGTGAATTGCAAATTAGTAAGTTGTGTTTAGGGGGGACACGTAAGGAGAGACGGAAGGAAGCAGCAGGGGCTGATATTTCGGCTCGAGGGGTGAGCTTTGTCCCCCAGACA
Organism: Locusta migratoria; assembly: GCA_026315105.1. NCBI lineage: Eukaryota > Metazoa > Arthropoda > Insecta > Orthoptera > Acrididae > Locusta > Locusta migratoria. The sequence continues at coordinate 33,325 of JAOYRU010000762.1, forward strand.
CGGATAGTAAAGTTTGGCTGTTGTCGAAGTTTTGAAGTGAAAAGGAGAAGGCAGAATTGGAGAGTTGTGTACTGCAGCAACGCTGTGGGCCTTGTATGTGGATTTTAATGCGTATGTGGGCATGAATTTGGAATGATGGGAGCCGGCACGAGACACGAAAAACAGTAGCAAGTAGGATGTTTTGCTGTGTTATGACACGTTCTTCGAGGTGTGTAAAACGTGAATGTTTAATGTGTTAGCTGGGAGAGGAGAGATGCACCGGCAGGGGCTGATATTTCGGGCGGGCACAGTGTTGCCAACTGGCGAGGTTAGGCGCTCGACACGTGAAGTAAAAGTTTGCGTGTTGTCGAAGTTTTGAAGGGAAAAGGGAAAGGCAAGATTTGGAGAGTTGCGATGTGTAGCAACGCTGTGGGCACTCTATCGGGGTTTTAACGTGTGTGTGAGGGTGAATTTGGAATGATGGGAGCCGCCAGGAGGCACGAAAGACGTAGCAAGTTGGAGGGATACTTTGCGAAAACATTGTACGTGTTTCGAGTTGTGACACACGTGAATTGCAAATTAGTAAGTTGTGTTTAGGGGGGACACGTAAGGAGAGACGGAAGGAAGCAGCAGGGGTTGATATTTCGGCTCGAGGGGTGAGCTTTGGCCCCCAGACACGGATAGTAAAGTTTGGCTGTTGTCGAAGTTTTGAAGTGAAAAGGAGAAGGCAGAATTGGAGAGTTGTGTACTGCAGCAACGCTGTGGGCCTTGTATGTGGATTTTAATGCGTATGTGGGCATGAATTTGGAATGATGGGAGCCGGCACGAGACACGAAAAACAGTAGCAAGTAGGATGTTTTGCTGTGTTATGACACGTTCTTCGAGGTGTGTAAAACGTGAATGTTTAATGTGTTAGCTGGGAGAGGAGAGATGCACCGGCAGGGGCTGATATTTCGGGCGGGCACAGTGTTGCCAACTGGCGAGGTTAGGCGCTCGACACCTGAAGTAAAAGTTTGCGTGTTGTCGAAGTTTTGAAGGGAAAAGGGAAAGGCAAGATTTGGAGAGTTGCGATGTGTAGCAACGCTGTGGGCACTCTATCGGGGTTTTAACGTGTGTGTGAGGGTGAATTTGGAATGATGGGAGCCGCCAGGAGGCACGAAAGACGTAGCAAGTTGGAGGGATACTTTGCGAAAACATTGTATGTGTTTCGAGTTGTGACACACGTGAATTGCAAATTAGTAAGTTGTGTTTAGGGGGGACACGTAAGGAGAGACGGAAGGAAGCAGCAGGGGTTGATATTTCGGCTCGAGGGGTGAGCTTTGGCCCCCAGACACGGATAGTAAAGTTTGGCTGTTGTCGAAGTTTTGAAGTGAAAAGGAGAAGGCAGAATTGGAGAGTTGTGTACTGCAGCAACGCTGTGGGCCTTGTATGTGGATTTTAATGCGTATGTGGGCATGAATTTGGAATGATGGGAGCCGGCACGAGACACGAAAAACAGTAGCAAGTAGGATGTTTTGCTGTGTTATGACACGTTCTTCGAGGTGTGTAAAACGTGAATGTTTAATGTGTTAGCTGGGAGAGGAGAGATGCACCGGCAGGGGCTGATATTTCGGGCGGGCACAGTGTTGCCAACTGGCGAGGTTAGGCGCTCGACACCTGAAGTAAAAGTTTGCGTGTTGTCGAAGTTTTGAAGGGAAAAGGGAAAGGCAAGATTTGGAGAGTTGCGATGTGTAGCAACGCTGTGGGCACTCTATCGGGGTTTTAACGTGTGTGTGAGGGTGAATTTGGAATGATGGGAGCCGCCAGGAGGCACGAAAGACGTAGCAAGTTGGAGGGATACTTTGCGAAAACATTGTATGTGTTTCGAGTTGTGACACACGTGAATTGCAAATTAGTAAGTTGTGTTTAGGGGGGACACGTAAGGAGAGACGGAAGGAAGCAGCAGGGGTTGATATTTCGGCTCGAGGGGTGAGCTTTGGCCCCCAGACACGGATAGTAAAGTTTGGCTGTTGTCGAAGTTTTGAAGTGAAAAGGAGAAGGCAGAATTGGAGAGTTGTGTACTGCAGCAACGCTGTGGGCCTTGTATGTGGATTTTAATGCGTATGTGGGCATGAATTTGGAATGATGGGAGCCGGCACGAGACACGAAAAACAGTAGCAAGTAGGATGTTTTGCTGTGTTATGACACGTTCTTCGAGGTGTGTAAAACGTGAATGTTTAATGTGTTAGCTGGGAGAGGAGAGATGCACCGGCAGGGGCTGATATTTCGGGCGGGCACAGTGTTGCCAACTGGCGAGGTTAGGCGCTCGACACGTGAAGTAAAAGTTTGCGTGTTGTCGAAGTTTTGAAGGGAAAAGGGAAAGGCAAGATTTGGAGAGTTGCGATGTGTAGCAACGCTGTGGGCACTCTATCGGGGTTTTAACGTGTGTGTGAGGGTGAATTTGGAATGATGGGAGCCGCCAGGAGGCACGAAAGACGTAGCAAGTTGGAGGGATACTTTGCGAAAACATTGTACGTGTTTCGAGTTGTGACACACGTGAATTGCAAATTAGTAAGTTGTGTTTAGGGGGGACACGTAAGGAGAGACGGAAGGAAGCAGCAGGGGTTGATATTTCGGCTCGAGGGGTGAGCTTTGGCCCCCAGACACGGATAGTAAAGTTTGGCTGTTGTCGAAGTTTTGAAGTGAAAAGGAGAAGGCAGAATTGGAGAGTTGTGTACTGCAGCAACGCTGTGGGCCTTGTATGTGGATTTTAATGCGTATGTGGGCATGAATTTGGAATGATGGGAGCCGGCACGAGACACGAAAAACAGTAGCAAGTAGGATGTTTTGCTGTGTTATGACACGTTCTTCGAGGTGTGTAAAACGTGAATGTTTAATGTGTTAGCTGGGAGAGGAGAGATGCACCGGCAGGGGCTGATATTTCGGGCGGGCACAGTGTTGCCAACTGGCGAGGTTAGGCGCTCGACACGTGAAGTAAAAGTTTGCGTGTTGTCGAAGTTTTGAAGGGAAAAGGGAAAGGCAAGATTTGGAGAGTTGCGATGTGTAGCAACGCTGTGGGCACTCTATCGGGGTTTTAACGTGTGTGTGAGGGTGAATTTGGAATGATGGGAGCCGCCAGGAGGCACGAAAGACGTAGCAAGTTGGAGGGATACTTTGCGAAAACATTGTACGTGTTTCGAGTTGTGACACACGTGAATTGCAAATTAGTAAGTTGTGTTTAGGGGGGACACGTAAGGAGAGACGGAAGGAAGCAGCAGGGGTTGATATTTCGGCTCGAGGGGTGAGCTTTGGCCCCCAGACACGGATAGTAAAGTTTGGCTGTTGTCGAAGTTTTGAAGTGAAAAGGAGAAGGCAGAATTGGAGAGTTGTGTACTGCAGCAACGCTGTGGGCCTTGTATGTGGATTTTAATGCGTATGTGGGCATGAATTTGGAATGATGGGAGCCGGCACGAGACACGAAAAACAGTAGCAAGTAGGATGTTTTGCTGTGTTATGACACGTTCTTCGAGGTGTGTAAAACGTGAATGTTTAATGTGTTAGCTGGGAGAGGAGAGATGCACCGGCAGGGGCTGATATTTCGGGCGGGCACAGTGTTGCCAACTGGCGAGGTTAGGCGCTCGACACGTGAAGTAAAAGTTTGCGTGTTGTCGAAGTTTTGAAGGGAAAAGGGAAAGGCAAGATTTGGAGAGTTGCGATGTGTAGCAACGCTGTGGGCACTCTATCGGGGTTTTAACGTGTGTGTGAGGGTGAATTTGGAATGATGGGAGCCGCCAGGAGGCACGAAAGACGTAGCAAGTTGGAGGGATACTTTGCGAAAACATTGTATGTGTTTCGAGTTGTGACACACGTGAATTGCAAATTAGTAAGTTGTGTTTAGGGGGGACACGTAAGGAGAGACGGAAGGAAGCAGCAGGGGTTGATATTTCGGCTCGAGGGGTGAGCTTTGGCCCCCAGACACGGATAGTAAAGTTTGGCTGTTGTCGAAGTTTTGAAGTGAAAAGGAGAAGGCAGAATTGGAGAGTTGTGTACTGCAGCAACGCTGTGGGCCTTGTATGTGGATTTTAATGCGTATGTGGGCATGAATTTGGAATGATGGGAGCCGGCACGAGACACGAAAAACAGTAGCAAGTAGGATGTTTTGCTGTGTTATGACACGTTCTTCGAGGTGTGTAAAACGTGAATGTTTAATGTGTTAGCTGGGAGAGGAGAGATGCACCGGCAGGGGCTGATATTTCGGGCGGGCACAGTGTTGCCAACTGGCGAGGTTAGGCGCTCGACACCTGAAGTAAAAGTTTGCGTGTTGTCGAAGTTTTGAAGGGAAAAGGGAAAGGCAAGATTTGGAGAGTTGCGATGTGTAGCAACGCTGTGGGCACTCTATCGGGGTTTTAACGTGTGTGTGAGGGTGAATTTGGAATGATGGGAGCCGCCAGGAGGCACGAAAGACGTAGCAAGTTGGAGGGATACTTTGCGAAAACATTGTATGTGTTTCGAGTTGTGACACACGTGAATTGCAAATTAGTAAGTTGTGTTTAGGGGGGACACGTAAGGAGAGACGGAAGGAAGCAGCAGGGGTTGATATTTCGGCTCGAGGGGTGAGCTTTGGCCCCCAGACACGGATAGTAAAGTTTGGCTGTTGTCGAAGTTTTGAAGTGAAAAGGAGAAGGCAGAATTGGAGAGTTGTGTACTGCAGCAACGCTGTGGGCCTTGTATGTGGATTTTAATGCGTATGTGGGCATGAATTTGGAATGATGGGAGCCGGCACGAGACACGAAAAACAGTAGCAAGTAGGATGTTTTGCTGTGTTATGACACGTTCTTCGAGGTGTGTAAAACGTGAATGTTTAATGTGTTAGCTGGGAGAGGAGAGATGCACCGGCAGGGGCTGATATTTCGGGCGGGCACAGTGTTGCCAACTGGCGAGGTTAGGCGCTCGACACCTGAAGTAAAAGTTTGCGTGTTGTCGAAGTTTTGAAGGGAAAAGGGAAAGGCAAGATTTGGAGAGTTGCGATGTGTAGCAACGCTGTGGGCACTCTATCGGGGTTTTAACGTGTGTGTGAGGGTGAATTTGGAATGATGGGAGCCGCCAGGAGGCACGAAAGACGTAGCAAGTTGGAGGGATACTTTGCGAAAACATTGTATGTGTTTCGAGTTGTGACACACGTGAATTGCAAATTAGTAAGTTGTGTTTAGGGGGGACACGTAAGGAGAGACGGAAGGAAGCAGCAGGGGTTGATATTTCGGCTCGAGGGGTGAGCTTTGGCCCCCAGACACGGATAGTAAAGTTTGGCTGTTGTCGAAGTTTTGAAGTGAAAAGGAGAAGGCAGAATTGGAGAGTTGTGTACTGCAGCAACGCTGTGGGCCTTGTATGTGGATTTTAATGCGTATGTGGGCATGAATTTGGAATGATGGGAGCCGGCACGAGACACGAAAAACAGTAGCAAGTAGGATGTTTTGCTGTGTTATGACACGTTCTTCGAGGTGTGTAAAACGTGAATGTTTAATGTGTTAGCTGGGAGAGGAGAGATGCACCGGCAGGGGCTGATATTTCGGGCGGGCACAGTGTTGCCAACTGGCGAGGTTAGGCGCTCGACACCTGAAGTAAAAGTTTGCGTGTTGTCGAAGTTTTGAAGGGAAAAGGGAAAGGCAAGATTTGGAGAGTTGCGATGTGTAGCAACGCTGTGGGCACTCTATCGGGGTTTTAACGTGTGTGTGAGGGTGAATTTGGAATGATGGGAGCCGCCAGGAGGCACGAAAGACGTAGCAAGTTGGAGGGATACTTTGCGAAAACATTGTATGTGTTTCGAGTTGTGACACACGTGAATTGCAAATTAGTAAGTTGTGTTTAGGGGGGACACGTAAGGAGAGACGGAAGGAAGCAGCAGGGGTTGATATTTCGGCTCGAGGGGTGAGCTTTGGCCCCCAGACACGGATAGTAAAGTTTGGCTGTTGTCGAAGTTTTGAAGTGAAAAGGAGAAGGCAGAATTGGAGAGTTGTGTACTGCAGCAACGCTGTGGGCCTTGTATGTGGATTTTAATGCGTATGTGGGCATGAATTTGGAATGATGGGAGCCGGCACGAGACACGAAAAACAGTAGCAAGTAGGATGTTTTGCTGTGTTATGACACGTTCTTCGAGGTGTGTAAAACGTGAATGTTTAATGTGTTAGCTGGGAGAGGAGAGATGCACCGGCAGGGGCTGATATTTCGGGCGGGCACAGTGTTGCCAACTGGCGAGGTTAGGCGCTCGACACGTGAAGTAAAAGTTTGCGTGTTGTCGAAGTTTTGAAGGGAAAAGGGAAAGGCAAGATTTGGAGAGTTGCGATGTGTAGCAACGCTGTGGGCACTCTATCGGGGTTTTAACGTGTGTGTGAGGGTGAATTTGGAATGATGGGAGCCGCCAGGAGGCACGAAAGGCGTAGCAAGTTGGAGGGATACTTCGCGAAAACATTGTAGGTGTTTCCAGTTGTGACACACGTGAATTGCAAATTAGTAAGTTGTGTTTACGGGGGACACGTAAGGAGAAGCAGCAGGGGCTGATATTTCTATCGGGGTTTTAATGTGTATGTGAGCACGAATGTGGAATTCGGGCTGCCTATACCGCTTGCAGTGTGTAGTATTGTTTACACGTGCCGCTCTCTCGCAGGCGTTCCGCCCGCCGTACAACGATATAAGCTGAGCGGAGTCGCTGTCCGCTCGTGCTTTGCGCACCATATTTTTACTATGTAAGACCCTGTGTTCTCGCGAACGTCGTCACGTGAATTGCAAATTAGTAAGTTGTGTTTAGGGGGGACACGTAAGGAGAGACGGAAGGAAGCAGCAGGGGTTGATATTTCGGCTCGAGGGGTGAGCTTTGGCCCCCAGACACGGATAGTAAAGTTTGGCTGTTGTCGAAGTTTTGAAGTGAAAAGGAGAAGGCAGAATTGGAGAGTTGTGTACTGCAGCAACGCTGTGGGCCTTGTATGTGGATTTTAATGCGTATGTGGGCATGAATTTGGAATGATGGGAGCCGGCACGAGACACGAAAAACAGTAGCAAGTAGGATGTTTTGCTGTGTTATGACACGTTCTTCGAGGTGTGTAAAACGTGAATGTTTAATGTGTTAGCTGGGAGAGGAGAGATGCACCGGCAGGGGCTGATATTTCGGGCGGGCACAGTGTTGCCAACTGGCGAGGTTAGGCGCTCGACACGTGAAGTAAAAGTTTGCGTGTTGTCGAAGTTTTGAAGGGAAAAGGGAAAGGCAAGATTTGGAGAGTTGCGATGTGTAGCAACGCTGTGGGCACTCTATCGGGGTTTTAACGTGTGTGTGAGGGTGAATTTGGAATGATGGGAGCCGCCAGGAGGCACGAAAGGCGTAGCAAGTTGGAGGGATACTTCGCGAAAACATTGTAGGTGTTTCCAGTTGTGACACACGTGAATTGCAAATTAGTAAGTTGTGTTTACGGGGGACACGTAAGGAGAAGCAGCAGGGGCTGATATTTCTATCGGGGTTTTAATGTGTATGTGAGCACGAATGTGGAATTCGGGCTGCCTATACCGCTTGCAGTGTGTAGTATTGTTTACACGTGCCGCTCTCTCGCAGGCGTTCCGCCCGCCGTACAACGATATAAGCTGAGCGGAGTCGCTGTCCGCTCGTGCTTTGCGCACCATATTTTTACTATGTAAGACCCTGTGTTCTCGCGAACGTCGTCACGTGAATTGCAAATTAGTAAGTTGTGTTTAGGGGGGACACGTAAGGAGAGACGGAAGGAAGGAGCAGGGGTTGATATTTCGGCTCGAGGGGTGAGCTTTGGCCCCCAGACACGGATAGTAAAGTTTGGCTGTTGTCGAAGTTTTGAAGTGAAAAGGAGAAGGCAGAATTGGAGAGTTGTGTACTGCAGCAACGCTGTGGGCCTTGTATGTGGATTTTAATGCGTATGTGGGCATGAATTTGGAATGATGGGAGCCGGCACGAGACACGAAAAACAGTAGCAAGTAGGATGTTTTGCTGTGTTATGACACGTTCTTCGAGGTGTGTAAAACGTGAATGTTTAATGTGTTAGCTGGGAGAGGAGAGATGCACCGGCAGGGGCTGATATTTCGGGCGGGCACAGTGTTGCCAACTGGCGAGGTTAGGCGCTCGACACGTGAAGTAAAAGTTTGCGTGTTGTCGAAGTTTTGAAGGGAAAAGGGAAAGGCAAGATTTGGAGAGTTGCGATGTGTAGCAACGCTGTGGGCACTCTATCGGGGTTTTAACGTGTGTGTGAGGGTGAATTTGGAATGATGGGAGCCGCCAGGAGGCACGAAAGGCGTAGCAAGTTGGAGGGATACTTCGCGAAAACATTGTAGGTGTTTCCAGTTGTGACACACGTGAATTGCAAATTAGTAAGTTGTGTTTACGGGGGACACGTAAGGAGAAGCAGCAGGGGCTGATATTTCTATCGGGGTTTTAATGTGTATGTGAGCACGAATGTGGAATTCGGGCTGCCTATACCGCTTGCAGTGTGTAGTATTGTTTACACGTGCCGCTCTCTCGCAGGCGTTCCGCCCGCCGTACAACGATATAAGCTGAGCGGAGTCGCTGTCCGCTCGTGCTTTGCGCACCATATTTTTACTATGTAAGACCCTGTGTTCTCGCGAACGTCGTCACGTGAATTGCAAATTAGTAAGTTGTGTTTAGGGGGGACACGTAAGGAGAGACGGAAGGAAGCAGCAGGGGTTGATATTTCGGCTCGAGGGGTGAGCTTTGGCCCCCAGACACGGATAGTAAAGTTTGGCTGTTGTCGAAGTTTTGAAGTGAAAAGGAGAAGGCAGAATTGGAGAGTTGTGTACTGCAGCAACGCTGTGGGCCTTGTATGTGGATTTTAATGCGTATGTGGGCATGAATTTGGAATGATGGGAGCCGGCACGAGACACGAAAAACAGTAGCAAGTAGGATGTTTTGCTGTGTTATGACACGTTCTTCGAGGTGTGTAAAACGTGAATGTTTAATGTGTTAGCTGGGAGAGGAGAGATGCACCGGCAGGGGCTGATATTTCGGGCGGGCACAGTGTTGCCAACTGGCGAGGTTAGGCGCTCGACACCTGAAGTAAAAGTTTGCGTGTTGTCGAAGTTTTGAAGGGAAAAGGGAAAGGCAAGATTTGGAGAGTTGCGATGTGTAGCAACGCTGTGGGCACTCTATCGGGGTTTTAACGTGTGTGTGAGGGTGAATTTGGAATGATGGGAGCCGCCAGGAGGCACGAAAGACGTAGCAAGTTGGAGGGATACTTTGCGAAAACATTGTATGTGTTTCGAGTTGTGACACACGTGAATTGCAAATTAGTAAGTTGTGTTTAGGGGGGACACGTAAGGAGAGACGGAAGGAAGCAGCAGGGGTTGATATTTCGGCTCGAGGGGTGAGCTTTGGCCCCCAGACACGGATAGTAAAGTTTGGCTGTTGTCGAAGTTTTGAAGTGAAAAGGAGAAGGCAGAATTGGAGAGTTGTGTACTGCAGCAACGCTGTGGGCCTTGTATGTGGATTTTAATGCGTATGTGGGCATGAATTTGGAATGATGGGAGCCGGCACGAGACACGAAAAACAGTAGCAAGTAGGATGTTTTGCTGTGTTATGACACGTTCTTCGAGGTGTGTAAAACGTGAATGTTTAATGTGTTAGCTGGGAGAGGAGAGATGCACCGGCAGGGGCTGATATTTCGGGCGGGCACAGTGTTGCCAACTGGCGAGGTTAGGCGCTCGACACCTGAAGTAAAAGTTTGCGTGTTGTCGAAGTTTTGAAGGGAAAAGGGAAAGGCAAGATTTGGAGAGTTGCGATGTGTAGCAACGCTGTGGGCACTCTATCGGGGTTTTAACGTGTGTGTGAGGGTGAATTTGGAATGATGGGAGCCGCCAGGAGGCACGAAAGACGTAGCAAGTTGGAGGGATACTTTGCGAAAACATTGTATGTGTTTCGAGTTGTGACACACGTGAATTGCAAATTAGTAAGTTGTGTTTAGGGGGGACACGTAAGGAGAGACGGAAGGAAGCAGCAGGGGTTGATATTTCGGCTCGAGGGGTGAGCTTTGGCCCCCAGACACGGATAGTAAAGTTTGGCTGTTGTCGAAGTTTTGAAGTGAAAAGGAGAAGGCAGAATTGGAGAGTTGTGTACTGCAGCAACGCTGTGGGCCTTGTATGTGGATTTTAATGCGTATGTGGGCATGAATTTGGAATGATGGGAGCCGGCACGAGACACGAAAAACAGTAGCAAGTAGGATGTTTTGCTGTGTTATGACACGTTCTTCGAGGTGTGTAAAACGTGAATGTTTAATGTGTTAGCTGGGAGAGGAGAGATGCACCGGCAGGGGCTGATATTTCGGGCGGGCACAGTGTTGCCAACTGGCGAGGTTAGGCGCTCGACACGTGAAGTAAAAGTTTGCGTGTTGTCGAAGTTTTGAAGGGAAAAGGGAAAGGCAAGATTTGGAGAGTTGCGATGTGTAGCAACGCTGTGGGCACTCTATCGGGGTTTTAACGTGTGTGTGAGGGTGAATTTGGAATGATGGGAGCCGCCAGGAGGCACGAAAGGCGTAGCAAGTTGGAGGGATACTTCGCGAAAACATTGTAGGTGTTTCCAGTTGTGACACACGTGAATTGCAAATTAGTAAGTTGTGTTTACGGGGGACACGTAAGGAGAAGCAGCAGGGGCTGATATTTCTATCGGGGTTTTAATGTGTATGTGAGCACGAATGTGGAATTCGGGCTGCCTATACCGCTTGCAGTGTGTAGTATTGTTTACACGTGCCGCTCTCTCGCAGGCGTTCCGCCCGCCGTACAACGATATAAGCTGAGCGGAGTCGCTGTCCGCTCGTGCTTTGCGCACCATATTTTTACTATGTAAGACCCTGTGTTCTCGCGAACGTCGTCACGTGAATTGCAAATTAGTAAGTTGTGTTTAGGGGGGACACGTAAGGAGAGACGGAAGGAAGCAGCAGGGGTTGATATTTCGGCTCGAGGGGTGAGCTTTGGCCCCCAGACACGGATAGTAAAGTTTGGCTGTTGTCGAAGTTTTGAAGTGAAAAGGAGAAGGCAGAATTGGAGAGTTGTGTACTGCAGCAACGCTGTGGGCCTTGTATGTGGATTTTAATGCGTATGTGGGCATGAATTTGGAATGATGGGAGCCGGCACGAGACACGAAAAACAGTAGCAAGTAGGATGTTTTGCTGTGTTATGACACGTTCTTCGAGGTGTGTAAAACGTGAATGTTTAATGTGTTAGCTGGGAGAGGAGAGATGCACCGGCAGGGGCTGATATTTCGGGCGGGCACAGTGTTGCCAACTGGCGAGGTTAGGCGCTCGACACGTGAAGTAAAAGTTTGCGTGTTGTCGAAGTTTTGAAGGGAAAAGGGAAAGGCAAGATTTGGAGAGTTGCGATGTGTAGCAACGCTGTGGGCACTCTATCGGGGTTTTAACGTGTGTGTGAGGGTGAATTTGGAATGATGGGAGCCGCCAGGAGGCACGAAAGGCGTAGCAAGTTGGAGGGATACTTCGCGAAAACATTGTAGGTGTTTCCAGTTGTGACACACGTGAATTGCAAATTAGTAAGTTGTGTTTACGGGGGACACGTAAGGAGAAGCAGCAGGGGCTGATATTTCTATCGGGGTTTTAATGTGTATGTGAGCACGAATGTGGAATTCGGGCTGCCTATACCGCTTGCAGTGTGTAGTATTGTTTACACGTGCCGCTCTCTCGCAGGCGTTCCGCCCGCCGTACAACGATATAAGCTGAGCGGAGTCGCTGTCCGCTCGTGCTTTGCGCACCATATTTTTACTATGTAAGACCCTGTGTTCTCGCGAACGTCGTCACGTGAATTGCAAATTAGTAAGTTGTGTTTAGGGGGGACACGTAAGGAGAGACGGAAGGAAGCAGCAGGGGTTGATATTTCGGCTCGAGGGGTGAGCTTTGGCCCCCAGACACGGATAGTAAAGTTTGGCTGTTGTCGAAGTTTTGAAGTGAAAAGGAGAAGGCAGAATTGGAGAGTTGTGTACTGCAGCAACGCTGTGGGCCTTGTATGTGGATTTTAATGCGTATGTGGGCATGAATTTGGAATGATGGGAGCCGGCACGAGACACGAAAAACAGTAGCAAGTAGGATGTTTTGCTGTGTTATGACACGTTCTTCGAGGTGTGTAAAACGTGAATGTTTAATGTGTTAGCTGGGAGAGGAGAGATGCACCGGCAGGGGCTGATATTTCGGGCGGGCACAGTGTTGCCAACTGGCGAGGTTAGGCGCTCGACACCTGAAGTAAAAGTTTGCGTGTTGTCGAAGTTTTGAAGGGAAAAGGGAAAGGCAAGATTTGGAGAGTTGCGATGTGTAGCAACGCTGTGGGCACTCTATCGGGGTTTTAACGTGTGTGTGAGGGTGAATTTGGAATGATGGGAGCCGCCAGGAGGCACGAAAGACGTAGCAAGTTGGAGGGATACTTTGCGAAAACATTGTATGTGTTTCGAGTTGTGACACACGTGAATTGCAAATTAGTAAGTTGTGTTTAGGGGGGACACGTAAGGAGAGACGGAAGGAAGCAGCAGGGGTTGATATTTCGGCTCGAGGGGTGAGCTTTGGCCCCCAGACACGGATAGTAAAGTTTGGCTGTTGTCGAAGTTTTGAAGTGAAAAGGAGAAGGCAGAATTGGAGAGTTGTGTACTGCAGCAACGCTGTGGGCCTTGTATGTGGATTTTAATGCGTATGTGGGCATGAATTTGGAATGATGGGAGCCGGCACGAGACACGAAAAACAGTAGCAAGTAGGATGTTTTGCTGTGTTATGACACGTTCTTCGAGGTGTGTAAAACGTGAATGTTTAATGTGTTAGCTGGGAGAGGAGAGATGCACCGGCAGGGGCTGATATTTCGGGCGGGCACAGTGTTGCCAACTGGCGAGGTTAGGCGCTCGACACGTGAAGTAAAAGTTTGCGTGTTGTCGAAGTTTTGAAGGGAAAAGGGAAAGGCAAGATTTGGAGAGTTGCGATGTGTAGCAACGCTGTGGGCACTCTATCGGGGTTTTAACGTGTGTGTGAGGGTGAATTTGGAATGATGGGAGCCGCCAGGAGGCACGAAAGGCGTAGCAAGTTGGAGGGATACTTTGCGAAAACATTGTAGGTGTTTCCAGTTGTGACACACGTGAATTGCAAATTAGTAAGTTGTGTTTACGGGGGACACGTAAGGAGAAGCAGCAGGGGCTGATATTTCTATCGGGGTTTTAATGTGTATGTGAGCACGAATGTGGAATTCGGGCTGCCTATACCGCTTGCAGTGTGTAGTATTGTTTACACGTGCCGCTCTCTCGCAGGCGTTCCGCCCGCCGTACAACGATATAAGCTGAGCGGAGTCGCTGTCCGCTCGTGCTTTGCGCACCATATTTTTACTATGTAAGACCCTGTGTTCTCGCGAACGTCGTCGTCGCCGCCGCACGCACGCAGAATACACGTGTGCTTATTCACGTGTGTGTGCTAGGCATGGTCGTTTGAACTCCGCATGTGGGTTTTAAAGGCAAGGACGCTTAAACGCCTGTAGGTTTTTAAATCTAATGAAGGCGCTGGACAAGTCAGGTGCGCCTGGCGTTTGCTAGTGTGAATGGAAAATTAAAACATAACTGACATGCTGGTCTATGCCTATGACTACCGCAATTTCTGAAAACATAT
>JAOYRU010000763.1:0-33118 GCA_026315105.1 Locusta migratoria
TTTCCTGTTTCTATATGGTAATCCAATTTATTCGCCGTTTGTTTAGGTAAAGTAGTCATAATATCAAGGAGCAGATGATTTTGGATGTATATAGTTACCATGGGCCAGGGAGCATCAGGTGCTGCACCACCGACCCGCACTGGCCGCCCTGACCACACTGCTGCTCAGGCCACAGCACCACAGATTAGTTCGACTAGCGTATATCGCGTTTTCACTGCTTTTTACACTTACAGCCACTACATTTATTTTTCCGCAAAATGATATCTTTTCCTGTTTCTATACTGGTAATCCACTTTATTCGCGCGTTTGTTTAGGTAAAGTAGTCATAATTTCAAGGAGCAGATGATTTTTTAATGTATATAGTTACCATGGGCCAGGGAGCATCAGGTGCTGCACCACCGACCCGCACTGGCCGCCCTGGCCACACTGCTGCTCAGGCCACAGCACCACAGATTAGTTCGACTAGCGTATATCGCGGTTTTCACTGCTTTTGACACTTACAGCCACTACATTTATTTTTCCGCAAAATGATATCTTTTCCTGTTTCTATATGGTAATCCACTTTATTCGCCCGTTTGTTTAGGTAAAGTAGTCATAATTTCAAGGAGCAGATGATTTTTAATGGTATATAGTTACCATGGGCCAGGGGAGCATCAGGTGCTGCACCACCGATCTGCACTGGCCGCCCTGGCCACACTGCTGCTCAGGACACAGCACCACAGATTAGTTCGACTAGCGTATATCGCGTTTTCACTGCTTTTGACACTTACAGCCACTACATTTCATTGATCCGCAAAATGATATTTTTTCCTGTTTCTATATGGTAATCCACTTTATTCGCCGTTTGTTTAGGTAAAGTAGTCATAATTTCAAGGAGCAGATGATTTTTAATGTATATAGTTACCATGGGCCAGGGAGCATCAGGTGCTGCACCACCGACCCGCACTGGCCGCCCTGGCCACACTGCTGCTCAGGCCACAGCACCACAGATTAGTTCGACTAGCGTATATCGCGTTTTCACTGCTTTTGACACTTACAGCCACTACATTTATTTTTTCCGCCAAAATGATATCTTTTCCTGTTTCTATATGGTAATCCACTTTATTCGCCGTTTGTTTAGGTAAAGTAGTCATAATTTCAAGGAGCAGATGATTTTTAATGGTATATAGTTACCATGGGCCAGGGAGCATCAGGTGCTGCACCACCCGATCTGCACTGGCCGCCCTGGCCACACTGCTTGCTCAGGACACAGCACCACAGATTAGTTCGACTAGCGTATATCGCGTTTTCACTGCTTTTGACACTTACAGCCACTACATTCATTGATCCGCAAAATGATATTTTTTCCTGTTTCTATATGGTAATCCACTTTATTCGCCGTTTGTTTAGGTAAAGTAGTCATAATTTCAAGGAGCAGATGATTTTTGATGTATATAGTTACCATGGGCCAGGGAGCATCAGGAGCTGCACCACCGACCCACACTGGCCGCCCTGGCCACACTGCTGCTCAGGCCACAGCACCACAGTTTAGTTCGACTAGCGTATATCGCGTTTTCACTGCTTTTGACACATACAGCCACTACATTTATTTTTCCGCAAAATGATATTTTTCCTGTTTCTATATGGTAATCCACTTTATTCGCCGTTTGTTTAGGTAAAGTAGTCATAATTTCAAGGAGCAGATGATTTTTTAATGTATATAGTTACCATGGGCCAGGGAGCATCAGGTGCTGCACCACCGACCCGCACTGGCCGCCCTGGCCACACTGCTGCTCAGCCACAGCACCACAGATTAGTTCGACTAGCGTATATCGCGTTTTCACTGCTTTTGACACTTACAGCCACTACATTTATTTTTCCGCAAAATGAAATTTTTTCCTGTTTCTATATGGTAATCCACTTTATTCGCCGTTTGTTTAGGTAAAGTAGTCATAATTTCAAGGAGCAGATGATTTTGGATGTATATAGTTACCATGGGCCAGGGAGCATCAGGTGCTGCACCACCGACCCGCACTGGCCGCCCTGGCCACAACTGCTGCTCAGGACACAGCACCACAGATTAGTTCGACTAGCGGTATACCGCGTTTTCACTGCTTTTGACACAGCCACTACATTCATTTTTCCGCGCAAAATGATATTTTTTCTTGTTTCTATATGGTAATCCACTTTATTCGCCGTTTGTTTAGGTAAAGTAGTCATAATTTCATGGAGCAGATGATTTTGGATGTATATAGTAACCATGGGCCAGGGAGCATCAGGTGCTGCACCACCGACCCGCACTGGCCGCCCTGGGCACAACTGCTGCTCAGGCCACAGCACCACAGATTAGTTCGACTAGCGTATACTGCGTTTTCATTGCTTTTGACGCTTACAGCCACTACATTCATTTATCCGCAAAATGATATTTTTTCCTGTTTCTATATGGTAATCCACTTTATTCGCCGTTTGTTTAGGTAAAGTAGTCATAATTTCAAGGATCAGATGATTGTGGATGTATATAGTTACCATGGGCCAGGGAGCATCAGGTGCTGCACCACCGACCCGCACTGGCCGCCCTGGCCACACTGCTGCTCAGGCCACAGCACCACAGATTAGTTCGACTAGCGTATATCGCGTTTTCACTGCTTTTGACACTACAGCCACTACATTCATTTATCCGCAAAATGATATTTTTCCTGTTTCTATATGGTTACCCACTTTATTCGCCGTTTGTTTAGGTAAAGTAGTCATAATTTCAAGGAGCAGATGATTTTGGATGTATATAGTTACCAAGTGGCCAGGGAGCATCAGGTGCTGCACCACCGACCCGCACTGGCCGCCGCTGGCCACACTGCTGCTCAGGCCACAGCACCACAAGATTAGTTCGACTAGCGTATATCGCGTTTTCACTGCTTTTGACACTTACAGCCACTACATTTATTTTTCCGCAAAATGATATTTTTTTCCTGTTTCTATATGGTAATCCACTTTATTCGCCGTTTGTTTAGGTAAAGTAGTCATAATTTCAGGGAGCAGATGATTTTGGATGTATATAGTTACCATGGGCCAGGGAGCATCAGGTGCTGCACTACCGACCCGCACTGGCCGCCCTGGCCACACTGCTGCTCAGGCCACAGCACCACAGATTAGTTCGACTAGCGTATATCGCGTTTTCACTGCTTTTGACACTTACAGCTACTACATTCATTTTTCCGCAAAATGATATTTTTTCCTGTTTCTATATGCGTAATCCACTTTATTCGCCGTTTGTTTAGGTAAAGTAGTCATAATTTCAAGGAGCAGATGATTTTGGATGTATATCGTTACCATGGGCCCAGGGAGCATCAGGTGCTGCACCACCGACCCGCACTGGCCGCCCCTCGGCCACACTGCTGCTCAGGCCACAGCACCACAGATTAGTTCGACTAGCGTATATCGCGTTTTCACTGCTTTTTACACTTACAGCCACTACATTTATTTTTCCGCAAAATGATATCTTTTCCTGTTTCTATATGGTAATCCACTTTATTCGCCGTTTGTTTAGGTAAAGTAGTCATAATTTCAAGGAGCAGATGATTTTTAATGTTATATAGTTACCATGGGCCAGGGGAGCATCAGGTGCTGCACCACCGACCCCGCACTGCCGCCCTGGCCACACTGCTGCTCAGGCCACAGCACCACAGATTAGTTCGACTAGCGTATATCGCGTTTTCACTGCTTTTGACACTTACAGCCACTACATTTATTTTTCCGCAAAATGATATCTTTTCCTGTTTTCTATATGGTAATCCACTTTATTCGCCGTTTGTTTAGGTAAAGTAGTCATAATTTCAAGGAGCAGATGATTTTTAATGTATATAGTTACCATGGGGCCAGGGAGCATCAGGTGCTGCACCACCGATCTGCACTGGCCGCCCTGGCCACACTGCAGCTCAGGACACAGCACCACAGATTAGTTCGACTAGCGTATATCGCGTTTTCACTGCTTTTGACACTTACAGCCACTACATTCATTGATCCGCAAAATGATATTTTTTCCTGTTTCTATATGGTAATCCACTTTATTCGCCGTTTGTTTAGGTAAAGTAGTCATAATTTCAAGGGAGCAGATGATTTTTTAATGTATATAGTTACCATGGGCCAGGGGAGCATCAGGTGCTGCACCACCGACCCGCACTGGCCGCCCTGGCCACACTGCTGCTCAGGCCACAGCACCACAGATTAGTTCGACTAGCGTATATCGCGTTTTTCACTGCTTTTGACACTTACAGCCACTACATTTATTTTTCCGCAAAATGATATCTTTTCCTGTTTCTATATGGTAATCCACTTTATTCGCCGTTTGTTTAGGTAAAGTAGTCATAATTTCAAGGAGCAGATGATTTTTAATGTATATAGTTACCATGGGCCAGGGAGCATCAGGTGCTGCACCACCGACCCGCACTGGCCGCCCTGGCCACACTGCTGCTCAGGCCACAGCACCACAGATTAGTTCGACTAGCGTATATCGCGTTTTCACTGCTTTTGACACTTACAGCCACTACATTTATTTTTCCGCAAATGATATCTTTTCCTGTTTCTATATGGTAATCCACTTTATTCGCCGTTTGTTTAGGGTAAAGTAGTCATAATTTCAAGGAGCAGATGATTTTTAATGTATATAGTTACCATGGGCCAGGGAGCATCAGGTGCTGCACGCACCGACCCGCACTGGCCGCCACTGGCCACACTGCTGCTCAGGCCACAGCACCACAGATTAGTTCGACTAGCGTATATCGCGTTTTCACTGCTTTTGACACTTACAGCTACTACATTCATTTTTCCGCAAAATGAAATTTTTTTCCTGTTTCTATATGGTAATCCACTTTATTCGCCGTTTGTTTAGGTAAAGTAGTCATATTTCAAGGAGCAGGATGATTTTGGATGTATATAGTTACCATGGGCCAGGGAGCATCAGGTGCTGCACGACCGACCCGCACTGGCCGCCCTGGCCACACTGCTGCTCAGGACACAGCACCACAGATTAGTTCGACTAGCGTATACTGCGTTTTCATTGCTTTTGACGCTTACAGCCACTACATTCATTTATCCGCAAAATGATATTTTTTCCTGTTTCTATATGGTAATCCACTTTATTCGCCGTTTGTTTAGGTAAAGTAGTCCATATTTCAAGGATCAGATGATTTTGGATGTATATAGTTACCATGGGCCAGGGAGCATCAGGTGCTGCACCACCGACCCGCACTGGCCGCCCTGGCCACACTGCTGCTCAGGCCACAGCACCACAGATTAGTTCGACTAGCGTATATCGCGTTTTCACTGCTTTTGACACTTACAGCCACTACATTATTTTTCCGCAAAATGATATTTTTTCCTGTTTCTATATGGAAATCCACTTTATTCGCCGTTTGTTTAGGTAAAGTAGTCATAATTTCAAGGAGCAGATGATTTTGGATGTATATAGTTACCATGGGCCAGGGAGCATCAGGTGCTGCACCACCCGACCCGCACTGGCCACTCTGGCCACACTGCTGCTCAGGTCGCAACACTACAGATTAGTTCAACTAGCGTATATCGCGTTTTCACTGCTTTTGACGATTATAGCCGCTACATTCATTTTTCCACAAAATGATATTTTTTTCTGTTTCTATATGGTAATCCACTTTATTCGCCGTTTGTTTAGATAAAGTAGTTCATAATTTCAAGGAGCAGATGATTTTGGATGTATATTGTTACCATGGCCCAGGGACCATCAGGTGCTGCACCACCGACCCGCACTGGCGCAACCTGGCCACACTCCTGCTCAGGTCGCAACACTACAGAGTAGTTCAACTAGCGTTTATCGCGTTTTCACTGCTTTTGACGCTTACAGCCACTACATTCATTTTCCGCAAAATGATATTTTTTCCTGTTTCTATATGGTAATCCACTTTATTCGCCGTTTGTTTAGGTAAAGTAGTCATAATTTCAAGGAGCAGATGATTTTGGATGTATATTGTTTACCATGGGCCAGGGAGCATCAGGTGCTGCACCACCGACCCGCACTGGCCACCCTGGCCACACTGCTGCTCAGGTCGCAACACTACAGATTAGTTCAACTAGCGTTTATCGCGTTTTCACTGCTTTTGACGCTTACATCCACTACATTCATTTTTCCGCAAAATGCATATTTTTTTCCTGTTTCTATATGGTAATCCACTTTATTCGCCGTTTGTTTAGGTAAAGTAGTCATAATTTCAAGGAGCAGAAGAATTTGGATGTATATTGTTTACCATGGGCCAGGGAGTTTCAGGTGCTGCACCACAGAAACGCACTGGCCACCCTGGCCACGCTGCTGCTCAGGTCGCAACACTACAGATTAGTTCAACTAGCGTATATCGCGTTTTCTCTGCTTTTGACGCTTACAGCCACTACATTCATTTTTCCGCAGAATGATATTTTTTCCTGTTTCTATATGGTGATCCACTTTATTCGCTGTTTGTTTAGGTAAAGTAGTCATAATTTCAAGGAGCAGATGATTTTGGTTGTATATAGTTACCATGGGGCCATGGAGCATCAGGTGCTGCCCCACCGACCCGCACTGGCCACCCTGGCCACACTGCTGCTCAGGTCGCAACACTACAGATTAGTTCAACTAGCGTATATCGCGTTTTCTCTGCTTTTGACGCTTACAGCCACTACATTCATTTTTCCGCGAAATGATATTTTTTCCTGTTTCTATATGGTAATCCACTTCATTCGCCGTTTGTTTAGGTAAAGTAGTCATAATTTCAAGGAGCAGATGATTTTGGATGTATATAGTTACCATGGGCCAGGGAGCTTCAGGTGCTGCACCACCGACCCCCACTGGCCACCCTGGCCACACTGCTGCTCAGGTCGCAACACTACAGATTGGTTCAACTAGCGTATATCGCGTTTTCTCTGCTTTTGACGCTTACAGCCACTACATTCATTTTTCCGCAAATTGGATATTTTTTTCCTGTTTCTATAAGGGTAACTCCACTTCTTTCGCCGTTTGTTTAGGTAAAGTAGTCATAATTTCCAAGGAGCAGATGATTTTGGTTATATATAGTTACCATGGGCCAGGGAGCATCAGGTGCTGCACCACCGACCGCACTGGCCACCCTGGCCACACTGCTGCTCAGGTCGCAACACTACAGATTAGTTCAACTAGCGTATATCGCGTTTTCACTGCTTTTGACGCTTACAGCCACTGCATTCATTTTTCCACAAAATGATATTTTTTCCTGTTTCTATATGGTAATCCACTTTATTCGCCGTTTGTTTAGATAAAGTAGTCATAATTTCAAGGAGCAGATGATTTTGGATGTATATTGTTACCATGGGCCAGGGAGCATAAGGTGCTGCACCACCGACTCGCACTGGCCACCCTGGCCACACTGCTGCTCAGGTCGCAACACTACGGATTAGTTCAACTAGCGTATATACGCGTTTTCCACTACGGATTAGTTCAACTAGCGTATATCGCGTTTTCACTGCTTTTGACGCTTACAGCCACTACATTCATGTTTCCGCAAAATGATATTTTTTCCTGTTTCTATATGGTAATCCACTTTATTCGCCATTTGTTTAGGTAAAGTAGTCATAATTACAAAGAGCAGATGATTTTGGATGTATATAGTTACAATGGGCCAGGGAGCATCTGGTGCTGCACCACCGACCCGCACTGGCCACCCTGGCCACACTGCTGCTCAGGTCGCAACACTACAGATTAGTTCAACTAGCGTATATCGCGTTTTCTCTGCTTTTGACGCTTACAGCCACTACATTCATTTTTCCGCAAAATGATATTTTTTCCTGTTTCTATATGGAAATCCACTTTATTCGCCGTTTGTTTAGGTAAAGTAGTCATAATTTCAAGGAGCAGATGATTTTGGATGTATATAGTTACCATGGGCCAGGGAGCATCAGGTGCTGCACCACCGACCCGCACTGGCCACTCTGGCCACACTGCTGCTCAGGTCGCAACACTACAGATTAGTTCAACTAGCGTATATCGCGTTTTCACTGCTTTTGACGATTATAGCCGCTGCATTCATTTTTCCACAAAATGATATTTTTTTCTGTTTCTATATGGTAATCCACTTTATTCGCCGTTTGTTTAGATAAAGTAGTCATAATTTCAAGGAGCAGATGATTTTGGATGTATATTGTTACCATGGCCCAGGGACCATCAGGTGCTGCACCACCGACCCGCACTGGCCGCCCTGGCCACACTGCTGCTCAGGCCACAGCACCACAGATTAGTTCGACTAGCGTATATCGCGTTTTCACTGCTTTTGACACTTACAGCCACTACATTCATTTATCCGCAAAATGATATTTTTTCCTGTTTCTATATGGTAATCCAATTTATTCGCCGTTTGTTTAGGTAAAGTAGTCATAATATCAAGGAGCAGATGATTTTGGATGTATATAGTTACCATGGGCCAGGAGCATCAGTGCTGCACCACCGACCCGCACTGGCCGCCCTGACCACACTGCTGCTCAGGCCACAGCACCACAGATTAGTTCGACTAGCGTATATCGCGTTTTCACTGCTTTTTACACTTACAGCCACTACATTTATTTTTCCGCAAAATGATATCTTTTCCTGTTTCTATATGGTAATCCACTTTATTCGCCGTTTGTTTAGTAAAGTAGTCATAATTTCAAGGAGCAGATGATTTTTAATGTATATAGTTACCATGGGCCAGGGAGCATCAGGTGCTGCACCACCGACCCGCACTGGCCGCCCTGGCCACACTGCTGCTCAGGCCACAGCACCACAGATTAGTTCGACTAGCGTATATCGCGTTTTCACTGCTTTTGACACTTACAGCCACTACATTTATTTTTCCGCAAAATGATATCTTTTCCTGTTTCTATATGGTAATCCACTTTATTCGCCGTTTGTTTAGGTAAAGTAGTCATAATTTCAAGGAGCAGATGATTTTTAATGTATATAGTTACCATGGGCCAGGGAGCATCAGGTGCTGCACCACCGATCTGCACTGGCCGCCCTGGCCACACTGCTGCTCAGGACACAGCACCACAGATTAGTTCGACTAGCGTATATCGCGTTTTCACTGCTTTTGACACTTACAGCCACTACATTCATTGATCCGCAAAATGATATTTTTTCCTGTTTCTATATGGTAATCCACTTTATTCGCCGTTTGTTTAGGTAAAGTAGTCATAATTTCAAGGAGCAGATGATTTTTAATGTATATAGTTACCATGGGCCAGGAGCATCAGGTGCTGCACCACCGACCCGCACTGGCCGCCCTGGCCACACTGCTGCTCAGGCCACAGCACCACAGATTAGTTCGACTAGCGTATATCGCGTTTTCACTGCTTTTGACACTTACAGCCACTACATTTATTTTTCCGCAAAATGATATCTTTTCCTGTTTCTATATGGTAATCCACTTTATTCGCCGTTTGTTTAGGTAAAGTAGTCATAATTTCAAGGAGCAGATGATTTTTAATGTATATAGTTACCATGGGCCAGGGAGCATCAGGTGCTGCACCACCGATCTGCACTGGCCGCCCTGGCCACACTGCTGCTCAGGACACAGCACCACAGATTAGTTCGACTAGCGTATATCGCGTTTTCACTGCTTTTGACACTTACAGCCACTACATTCATTGATCCGCAAAATGATATTTTTTCCTGTTTCTATATGGTAATCCACTTTATTCGCCGTTTGTTTAGGTAAAGTAGTCATAATTTCAAGGAGCAGATGATTTTTGATGTATATAGTTACCATGGGCCAGGGAGCATCAGGAGCTGCACCACCGACCCACACTGGCCGCCCTGGCCACACTGCTGCTCAGGCCACAGCACCACAGTTTAGTTCGACTAGCGTATATCGCGTTTTCACTGCTTTTGACACTTACAGCCACTACATTTATTTTTCCGCAAAATGATATTTTTTCCTGTTTCTATATGGTAATCCACTTTATTCGCCGTTTGTTTAGGTAAAGTAGTCATAATTTCAAGGAGCAGATGAATTTGGATGTATATAGTTACCATGGGCCAGGGAGCATCAGGTGCTGCACCACCGACCCGCACTGGCCGCTCTGGCCACACTGCTGCTCAGGCCACAGCACCACAGATTAGTTCGACTAGCGTATATCGCGTTTTCACTGCTTTTGACACTTACAGCTACTACATTCATTTTCCGCAAAATGAAATTTTTTCCTGTTTCTATATGGTAATCCACTTTATTCGCCGTTTGTTTAGGTAAAGTAGTCATAAATTTCAAGGAGCAGATGATTTTGGATGTATATAGTTACCATGGGCCAGGGAGCATCAGGTGCTGCACGACCGACCCGCACTGGCCGCCCTGGCCACACTGCTGCTCAGGACACAGCACCACAGATTAGTTCGACTAGCGTATACTGCGTTTTCATTGCTTTTGACGCTTACAGCCACTACATTCATTTATCCGCAAAATGATATTTTTTCCTGTTTCTATATGGTAATCCACTTTATTCGCCGTTTGTTTAGGTAAAGTAGTCATAATTTCAAGGATCAGATGATTTTGGATGTATATAGTTACCATGGGCCAGGGAGCATCAGGTGCTGCACCACCGACCCGCACTGGCCGCCCTGGCCACACTGCTGCTCAGGCCAGAGCACCACAGATTAGTTCGACTAGCGTATATCGCGTTTTCACTGCTTTTGACACTTACAGCCACTACATTTATTTTTCCGCAAAATGATATTTTTTTCCTGTTTCTATATGGTAATCCACTTTATTCGCCGTTTGTTTAGGTAAAGTAGTCATAATTTCAGGGAGCAGATGATTTTGGATGTATATAGTTACCATGGGCCAGGGAGCATCAGGTGCTGCACCACCGACCCGCACTGGCCGCCCTGGCCACACTGCTGCTCAGGCCACAGCACCACAGATTAGTTCGACTAGCGTATACTGCGTTTTCATTGCTTTTGACGCTTACAGCCACTACATTCATTTATCCGCAAAATGATATTTTTTCCTGTTTCTATATGGTTACCCACTTTATTCGCCGTTTGTTTAGGTAAAGTAGTCATAATTTCAAGGAGCAGATGATTTTGGATGTATATAGTTACCAAGGGCACGGGAGCATCAGGTGCTGCACCACCGACCCGCACTGGCCACCCTGGCCACACTGCTGCTCAGGCCACAGCACCACAGATTAGTTCGACTAGCGTATATCGCGTTTCACTGCTTTTGACACTTACAGCCACTACATTTATTTTTCCGCAAAATGATATTTTTTCCTGTTTCTATATGGTAATCCACTTTATTCGCCGTTTGTTTAGGTAAAGTAGTCATAATTTCAGGGAGCAGATGATTTTGGATGTATATAGTTACCATGGGCCAGGGAGCATCAGGTGCTGCACCACCGACCCGCACTGGCCGCCCTGGCCACACTGCTGCTCAGGCCACAGCACCACAGATTAGTTCGACTAGCGTATATCGCGTTTTCACTGCTTTTGACACTTACAGCCACTACATTCATTTTTCCGCAAAATGATATTTATTCCTGTTTCTATATGGTAATCCACTTTATTCGCCGTTTGTTTAGGTAAAGTAGTCATAATTTCAAGGAGCAGATGATTTTTGATGTTTATAGTTACCATGGGCCAGGGAGCATCAGGTGCTGCACCACCGACCCACACTGGCCGCCCTGGCCACACTGCTGCTCAGGCCACAGCACCACAGATTAGTTCGACTAGCGTATATCGCGTTTTCACTGCTTTTGACACTTACAGCCCTACATTTATTTTTCCGCAAAATGATATTTTTTCCTATTTCTATATGGTAATCACTTTATTCGCCGTTTGTTTAGGTAAAGTAGTCATAATTTCAAGGAGCAGATGATTTTGGATGTATATAGTTACCAAGGGCCAGGGAGCATCAGGTGCTGCACCACCGACCCGCACTGGCCGCCCTGGCCACAATGCTGCTCAGGCCACAGCACCACAGATTAGTTCGACTAGCGTATATCGCGTTTTCACTGCTTTTGACACTTACAGCCACTACATTCATTGATCCGCAAAATGTTATTTTTTCCTGTTTCTATATGGTAATCCACTTCATTCGCCGTTTGTTTAGGTAAAGTAGTCATAATTTCAAGGAGCAGATGATTTTTGATGTAATATAGTTACCATGGGCCAGGGAGCATCAGGAGCTGCACCACCGACCCACACTGGCCGCCCTGGCCACACTGCTGCTCAGGCCACAGCACCACAGATTAGTTCGACTAGCGTATATCGCGTTTTCACTGCTTTTGACACTTACAGCCACTACATTTATTTTTCCGCAAAATGATATTTTTTCCTGTTTCTATATGGTAATCCACTTTATTCGCCGTTTGTTTAGGTAAAGTAGTCATAATTTCAAGGAGCAGATGATTTTGGGATGTATATAGTTACCATGGGCCAGGGAGCATCAGGTGCTGCACCACCGACCCGCACTGGCCGCCCTGGCCACACTGCTGCTCAGGCCACAGCACCACAGATTAGTTCGACTAGCGTATAATCGCGTTTTCACTGCTTTTGACACTTACAGCTACTACATTCATTTTTCCGCAAAATGAAATTTTTTCCTGTTTCTATATGGTAATCCACTTTATTCGCCGTTTGTTTAGGTAAAGTAGTCATAATTTCAAGGAGCAGATGATTTTGGATGTATATAGTTTACCATGGGCCAGGGAGCATCAGGTGCTGCACGACCGACCCGCACTGGCCGCCCTGGCCACACTGCTGCTCAGGACACAGCACCACAGATTAGTTCGACTAGCGTATATCGCGTTTTCACTGCTTTTGACACTTACAGCCACTACATTTATTTTTCCGCAAAATGATATTTTTTCCTGTTTCTATATGGTAATCCACTTTATTCGCCGTTTGTTTAGGTAAAGTAGTCACAATTTCAGGGAGCAGATGATTTTGTGTATATAGTTACCATGGGCCAGGGAGCATCAGGTGCTGCACCACCGACCCGCACTGGCCGCCCTGGCCACACTGCTGCTCAGGCCACAGCACCACAGATTAGTTCGACTAGCGTATATCGCGTTTTCACTGCTTTTGACACTTACAGCCACTACATTTATTTTTCCGCAAAATGATATTTTTTCCTGTTTCTATATGGTAATCCACTTTATTCGCCGTTTGTTTAGGTAAAGTAGTCATAATTTCAGGGACCAGATGATTTTGGATGTATATAGTTACCATGGGCCAGGGAGCATCAGGTGCTGCACCACCGAACCTCACTGGCCGCCCTGGCCACACTGCTGCTCAGGCCACAGCACCACAGATTAGTCCGACTAGCGTATATCGCGTTTTCACTGCTTTTGACACTTACAGCTACTACATTCATTTTTCCGCAAAATGATATTTTTTCCTGTTTCTATATGGTAATCCACTTTATTCGCCGTTTGTTTAGGTAAAGTAGTCATAATTTCAAGGATCAGATGATTGTGGATGTATATAGTTACCATGGGCCAGGGAGCATCAGGTGCTGCACCACCGACCCGCACTGGCCGCCCTGGCCACACTGCTGCTCAGGCCACAGCACCACAGATTAGTTCGACTAGCGTATATCGCGTTTTCACTGCTTTTGACACTTACAGCCACTACATTTATTTTTCCGCAAAATGATATTTTTTCCTGTTTCTATATGGTAATCCACTTTATTCGCCGTTTGTTTAGGTAAAGTAGTCATAATTTCAGGGAGCAGATGATTTTGGATGTATATAGTTACCATGGGCCAGGGAGCATCAGGTGCTGCACCACCGACCCGCACTGGCCGCCCTGGCCACACTGCTGCTCAGGCCACAGCACCACAGATTAGTTCGACTAGCGTATATCGCGTTTTCACTGCTTTTGACACTTACAGCTACTACATTCATTTTTCCGCAAAATGATATTTTTTCCTGTTTCTATATGGTAATCCACTTTATTCGCCGTTTGTTTAGGTAAAGTAGTCATAATTTCAAGAAGCAGATGATTTTGGATGTATATAGTTACCATGGGCCAGGGAGCATCAGGTGCTGCACCACCGACCCGCACTGGCCGCCCTGGACACACTGCTGCTCAGGCCACAGCACCACAGATTAGTTCGACTAGCGTATACCGCGTTTTCACTGCTTTTGACACAGCCACTACATTCTTTTTTCCGCAAAATGATATTTTTTCTTGTTTCTATATGGTAATCCACTTTATTCGCCGTTTGTTTAGGTAAAGTAGTCATAATTTCAAGGAGCAGATGATTTTGGATGTATATAGTTACCATGGGCCAGGGAGCATCAGGTGCTGCACCACCGACCCGCACTGGCCGCCCTGGGCACACTGCTGCTCAGGCCACAGCACCACAGATTAGTTCGACTAGCGTATACTGCGTTTTCATTGCTTTTGACGCTTACAGCCACTACATTCATTTTTCCGCAAAATGATATTTTTTCCTGTTTCTATATGGTTACCCACTTTATTCGCCGTTTGTTTAGGTAAAGTAGTCATAATTTCAAGGAGCAGATGATTTGGATGTATATAGTTACCAAGGGCAAGGGAGCATCAGGTGCTGCACCACCGAACCGCACTGGCCGCCCTGGCCACACTGCTGCTCAGGCCACAGCACCAAAGATTAGTTCGACTAGTGTATATCGCGTTTTCACTGCTTTTGACACTTACAGCCACTACATTTATTTTTCCGCAAAATGATATTTTTTCCTGTTTCTATATGGTAATCCACTTTATTCGCCGTTTGTTTAGGTAAAGTAGTCATAATTTCAGGGAGCAGATGATTTTGGATGTATATAGTTACCATGGGCCAGGGAGCATCAGGTGCTGCACCACCGACCCGCACTGGCCGCCCTGGCCACACTGCTGCTCAGGACACAGCACCACAGATTAGTTCGACTAGCGTATACTGCGTTTTCATTGCTTTTGACGCTTACAGCCACTACATTCATTTATCCGCAAAATGATATTTTTTCCTGTTTCTATATGGTAATCCACTTTATTCGCCGTTTGTTTAGGTAGTCATAATTTCAGGGAGCAGGTGATTTTGGATGTATATAGTTACCATGGGCCAGGGAGCATCAGGTGCTGCACCACCGACCCGCACTGGCCGCCCTGGCCACACTGCTGCTCAGGCCACAGCACCACAGATTAGTTCGACTAGCGTATATCGCGTTTTCACTGCTTTTGACACTTACAGCTACTACATTCATTTTTCCGCAAAATGATATTTTTTCCTGTTTCTATATGGTAATCCACTTTATTCGCCGTTTGTTTAGGTAAAGTAGTCATAATTTCAAGGAGCAGATGATTTTGGATGTATATAGTTACCATGGGCCAGGGAGCATCAGGTGCTGCACCACCGACCCGCACTGGCCGCCCTGGCCACACTGCTGCTCAGGCCACAGCACCACAGATTAGTTCGACTAGCGTATACCGCGTTTTCACTGCTTTTGACACAGCCACTACATTCATTTTTCCGCAAAATGATATTTTTTCTTGTTTCTATATGGTAATCCACTTTATTCGCCGTTTGTTTAGGTAAAGTAGTCATAATTTCAAGGAGCAGATGATTTTGGATGTATATAGTTACCATGGGCCAGGGAGCATCAGGTGCTGCACCACCGACCCGCACTGGCCGCCCTGGGCACACTGCTGCTCAGGCCACAGCACCACAGATTAGTTCGACTAGCGTATACTGCGTTTTCATTGCTTTTGACGCTTACAGCCACTACATTCATTTATCCGCAAAATGATATTTTTTCCTGTTTCTATATGGTTACCCACTTTATTCGCCGTTTGTTTAGGTAAAGTAGTCATAATTTCAAGGAGCAGATGATTTTGGATGTATATAGTTACCAAGGGCAAGGGAGCATCAGGTGCTGCACCACCGACCCGCACTGGCCGCCCTGGCCACACTGCTGCTCAGGCCACAGCACCACAGATTAGTTCGACTAGCGTATATCGCGTTTTCACTGCTTTTGACACTTACAGCCACTACATTTATTTTTCCGCAAAATGATATTTTTTCCTGTTTCTATATGGTAATCCACTTTATTCGCCCTTTGTTTAGGTAAAGTAGTCATAATTTCAGGGAGCAGATGATTTTGGATGTATATAGTTACCATGGGCCAGGGAGCATCAGGTGCTGCACCACCGACCCGCACTGGCCGCCCTGGCCACACTGCTGCTCAGGCCACAGCACCACAGATTAGTTCGACTAGCGTATATCGCGTTTTCACTGCTTTTGACACTTACAGCTACTACATTCATTTTTCCGCTAAATGATATTTTTTCCTGTTTCTATATGGTAATCCACTTTATTCGCCGTTTGTTTAGGTAAAGTAGTCATAATTTCAAGGAGCAGATGATTTTGGATGTATATAGTTACCATGGGCCAGGGAGCATCAGGTGCTGCACCACCGACCCGCACTGGCCGCCCTGGCCACACTGCTGCTCAGGCCACAGCACCACAGATTAGTTCGACTAGCGTATATCGCGTTTTCACTGCTTTTGACACTTACAGCTACTACATTCATTTTTCCGCTAAATGATATTTTTTCCTGTTTCTATATGGTAATCCACTTTATTCGCCGTTTGTTTAGGTAAAGTAGTCATAATTTCAAGGAGCAGATGATTTTGGATGTATATAGTTACCATGGGCCAGGGAGCATCAGGTGCTGCACCACCGACCCGCACTGGCCGCCCTGGCCACACTGCTGCTCAGGCCACAGCACCACAGATTAGTTCGACTAGCATATATCGCGTTTTCACTGCTTTTGACACTTACAGCCACTACATTTATTTTTCCGCAAAATAATATTTTTTCCTGTTTCTATATGGTAATCCACTTTATTCGCCGTTTGTTTAGGTAAAGTAGTCATAATTTCAGGGAGCAGATGATTTTGGATGTATATAGTTACCATGGGCCAGGGAGCATCAGGTGCTGCCCCACCGACCCGCACTGGCCGCCCTGGCCACACTGCTGCTCAGGCCACAGCACCACAGATTAGTTCGACTAGCGTATATCGCGTTTTCACTGCTTTTGACACTTACAGCTACTACATTCATTTTTCCGCTAAATGATATTTTTTCCTGTTTCTATATGGTAATCCACTTTATTCGCCGTTTGTTTAGGTAAAGTAGTCATAATTTCAAGGAGCAGATGATTTTGGATGTATATAGTTACCATGGGCCAGGGAGCATCAGGTGCTGCACCACCGACCCGCACTGGCCGCCCTGGCCACACTGCTGCTCAGGCCACAGCACCACAGATTAGTTCGACTAGCGTATATCGCGTTTTCACTGCTTTTGACACTTACAGCTACTACATTCATTTTTCCGCTAAATGATATTTTTTCCTGTTTCTATATGGTAATCCACTTTATTCGCCGTTTGTTTAGGTAAAGTAGTCATAATTTCAAGGAGCAGATGATTTTGGATGTATATAGTTACCATGGGCCAGGGAGCATCAGGTGCTGCACCACCGACCCGCACTGGCCGCCCTGGCCACACTGCTGCTCAGGCCACAGCACCACAGATTAGTTCGACTAGCGTATATCGCGTTTTCACTGCTTTTGACACTTACAGCCACTACATTCATTTTTCCGCAAAATGATATTTATTCCTGTTTCTATATGGTAATCCACTTTATTCGCCGTTTGTTTAGGTAAAGTAGTCATAATTTCAAGGAGCAGATGATTTTTGATGTATATAGTTACCATGGGCCAGGGAGCATCAGGTGCTGCACCACCGACCCACACTGGCCGCCCTGGCCACACTGCTGCTCAGGCCACAGCACCACAGATTAGTTCGACTAGCGTATATTGCGTTTTCACTGCTTTTGACACTTACAGCTACTACATTCATTTTTCCGCAAAATGAAATTTTTTCCTTTTTCTATATGGTAATCCACTTTATTCGCCGTTTGTTTAGGTAAAGTAGTCATAATTTCAAGGAGCAGATGATTTTGGATGTATATAGTTACCATGGGCCAGTGAGCATCAGGTGCTGCACCACCGACCCGCACTGGCCGCCCTGGCCACACTGCTGCTCAGGACACAGCACCACAGATTAGTTCGACTAGCGTATACCGCGTTTTCACTGCTTTTGACACAGCCACTACATTCATTTTTCCGCAAAATGATATTTTTTCTTGTTTCTATATGGTAATCCACTTTATTCGCCGTTTGTTTAGGTAAAGTAGTCATAATTTCAAGGAGCAGATGATTTTGGATGTATATAGTAACCATGGGCCAGGGAGCATCAGGTGCTGCACCACCGACCCGCACTGGCCGCCCTGGGCACACTGCTGCTCAGGCCACAGCACCACAGATTATTTCGAGTAGCGTATACTGCGTTTTCATTGCTTTTGACGCTTACAGCCACTACATTCATTTATCCGCAAAATGATATTTTTTCCGGTTTCTATATGGTAATCCACTTTATTCGCCGTTTGTTTAGTTAAAGTAGTCATAATTTCAAGGATCAGATGATTGTGGATGTATATAGTTACCATGGGCCAGGGAGCATCAGGTGCTGCACCACCGAAACGCACTGGCCGCCCTGGCCACACTGCTGCTCAGGCCACAGCACCACAGATTAGTTCGACTAGCGTATATCGCGTTTTCACTGCTTTTGACACTTACAGCCACTACATTCATTTATCCGCAAAATGATATTTTTTCCTGTTTCTATATGGTTACCCACTTTATTCGCCGTTTGTTTAGGTAAAGTAGTCATAATTTCAAGGAGCAGATGATTTTGGATGTATATAGTTACCAAGGGCCAGGGAGCATCAGGTGCTGCACCACCGACCCGCACTGGCCGCCCTGGCCACACTGCTGCTCAGGCCACAGCACCACAGATTAGTTCGACTAGCGTATATCGCGCTTTCACTGCTTTTGACACTTACAGCCACCACATTTATTTTTCCGCAAAATGATATTTTTTCCTGTTTCTATATGGTAATCCAATTTAATAGCCGTTTGTTTAGGTAAAGTAGTCATAATTTCAAGGAGCAGATGATTTTGGATGTATATAGTTACCATGGGCCAGGGAGCATCAGGTGCTGCACCACCGACCCACAGTGGCCGCCCTGGCCACACTGCTGCTCAGGCCACAGCACCACAGATTAGTTCGACTAGCGTATATTGCGTTTTCACTGCTTTTGACACTTACAGCCACTACATTATTTTTTCCGCAAAATGATATTTTTTCCTGTTTCTATATGGTAATCCACTTTATTCGCCGTTTGTTTAGGTAAAGTAGTCATAATTTCAAGGAGCAGATGATTTTGGATGTATATAGTTACCAAGGGCCAGGGAGCATCAGGTGCTGCACCACCGACCCGCACTGGCCGCCCTGGCCACACTGCTGCTCAGGCCACAGCACCACAGATTAGTTCAACTAGCGTATATCGCGTTTTCAATGCTTTTGACACTTTCAGCCTCTACATTCATTGATCCGCAAAATGATATTTTTTCCTGTTTCTATATGGTAATCCACTTTATTCGCCGTTTGTTTAGGTAAAGTAGTCATAATTTCAAGGAGCAGATGATTTTTGATGTATATAGTTACCATGGGCCAGGGAGCATCAGGTGCTGCACCACCGACCCGCACTGGCCGCCCTGGCCACACTGCTGCTTAAGCCACAGCACCACAGATTAGTTCGACTAGCGTATATCGCGTTTTCACTGCTTTTGACACTTACAGCCACTACATTCATTGATCCGCAAAAATGATATTTTTTTCCTGTTTCTATATGGTAATCCACTTTATTCGCCGTTTGTTTAGGTAAAGTAGTCATAATTTCAAGGAGCAGATGATTTTGGATGTATATTGTTACCAAGGGCCAGGGAGCATCAGGTGCTGCACCACCGACCCGCACTGGCCGCCCTGGCGATACTGCTGCTCAGGCCACAGCACCACAGATTAGTTCGAATAGCGTATATCGCGTTTTCACTGCTTTTTACACAGCCACTACATTTATTTTTCCGCAAAATGATATTTTTTCCTGTTTCTATATGGTAATCCACTTTATTCGCCGTTTGTTTAGGTAAAGTAGTCATAATTTCAAGGAGCAGATGATTTTAGATGTATATAGTTACCATGGGCCAGGGAGCATCAGGTGCTGCACCACCGACCCGCACTGGCCGCCCTGGCCACACTCCTGCTCAGGCCACAGCACCACAGGTTAGTTCGACTAGCGTATATCGCGTTTTCACTGCTTTTGACACTTACAGCCACTACATTTATTTTTCCGCACAATGATAATTTTTTTTTTTCTATATGGTAATCCACTTTATTCGCCGTTTGTTTAGGTAAAGTAGTCATAATTTCAATAGCAGATGATTTTGGATGTATATAGTTACCATGGGCCAGGGAGCATCAGGTGCTGCACCACCGACCCGCACTGGCCGCCCTGGCCACACTGCTGCTCAGGCCACAGCACCACAGATTAGTTCGACTAGCGTATATCGCGTTTTCACTGCTTTTGACACTTACAGCTACTACATTCATTTTTCCGCAAAATGATATTTTTTCCTGTTTCTATATGGTAATCCACTATATTCGCCGTTTGTTTAGGTAAAGTTGTCATAATTTCAAGGAGCAGATGATTTTGGATGTATATAGTTACCATGGGCCAGGGAGCATCAGGTGCTGCACCACCGACCCGCACTGGCCGCCCTGGCCACACTGCTGCTCAGGCCACAGCACCACAGATTAGTTCGACTAGCGTATATCGCGTTTTCACTGCTTTTGACACTTACAGCTACTACATTCATTTTTCCGCAAAATGATATTTTTTCCTGTTTCTATATGGTAATCCACTTTATTCGCCGTTTGTTTAGGTAAAGTAGTCATAATTTCAATAGCAGATGATTTTGGATGTATATAGTTACCATGGGCCAGGGAGCATCAGGTGCTGCACCACCGACCCGCACTGGCCGCCCTGGCCACACTGCTGCTCAGGCCACAGCACCACAGATTAGTTCGACTAGCGTATATCGCGTTTTCACTGCTTTTGACACTTACAGCTACTACATTCATTTTTCCGCAAAATGAAATTTTTTCCTTTTTCTATATGGTAATCCACTTTATTCGCCGTTTGTTTAGGTAAAGTAGTCATAATTTCAAGGAGCAGATGATTTTGGATGTATATAGTAACCATGGGCCAGGGAGCATCAGGTGCTGCACCACCGACCCGCACTGGCCGCCCTGGGCACACTGCTGCTCAGGCCACAGCACCACAGATTATTTCGACTAGCGTATACTGCGTTTTCATTGCTTTTGACGCTTACAGCCACTACATTCATTTATCCGCAAAATGATATTTTTTCCGGTTTCTATATGGTAATCCACTTTATTCGCCGTTTGTTTAGTTAAAGTAGTCATAATTTTAAGGATCAGATGATTGTGGATGTATATAGTTACCAT
Organism: Locusta migratoria; assembly: GCA_026315105.1. Lineage (NCBI taxonomy): Eukaryota > Metazoa > Arthropoda > Insecta > Orthoptera > Acrididae > Locusta > Locusta migratoria. The sequence goes on from JAOYRU010000763.1 coordinate 21,434, forward strand.
GGGCCAGGGAGCATCAGGTGCTGCACCACCGAAACGCACTGGCCGCCCTGGCCACACTGCTGCTCAGGCCACAGCACCACAGATTAGTTCGACTAGCGTATATCGCGTTTTCACTGCTTTTGACACTTACAGCCACTACATTCATTTATCCGCAAAATGATATTTTTTCTTGTTTCTATATGGTTACCCACTTTATTCGCCGTTTGTTTAGGTAAAGTAGTCATAATTTCAAGGAGCAGATGATTTTGGATGTATATAGTTACCAAGGGCCAGGGAGCATCAGGTGCTGCACCACCGACCCGCACTGGCCGCCCTGGCCACACTGCTGCTCAGGCCACAGCACCACAGATTAGTTCGACTAGCGTATATCGCGCTTTCACTGCTTTTGACACTTACAGCCACTACATTTATTTTTCCGCAAAATGATATTTTTTCCTGTTTCTATATGGTAATCCAATTTAATAGCCGTTTGTTTAGGTAAAGTAGTCATAATTTCAAGGAGCAGATGATTTTGGATGTATATAGTTACCATGGGCCAGGGAGCATCAGGTGCTGCACCACCGACCCACAGTGGCCGCCCTGGCCACACTGCTGCTCAGGCCACAGCACCACAGATTAGTTCGACTAGCGTATATTGCGTTTTCACTGCTTTTGACACTTACAGCCACTACATTATTTTTTCCGCAAAATGATATTTTTTCCTGTTTCTATATGGTAATCCACTTTATTCGCCGTTTGTTTAGGTAAAGTAGTCATAATTTCAAGGAGCAGATGATTTTGGATGTATATAGTTACCAAGGGCCAGGGAGCATCAGGTGCTGCACCACCGACCCGCACAGGCCGCCCTCGCCACACTGCTGCTCAGGCCACAGCACCACAGATTAGTTCAACTAGCGTATATCGCGTTTTCAATACTTTTGACACTTTCAGCCTCTACATTCATTGATCCGCAAAATGATATTTTTCCTGTTTCTATATGGTAATCCACTTTATTCGCCGTTTGTTTAGGTAAAGTAGTCATAATTTCAAGGAGCAGATGATTTTTGATGTATATAGTTACCATGGGCCAGGGAGCATCAGGTGCTGCACCACCGACCCGCACTGGCCGCCCTGGCCACACTGCTGCTTAAGCCACAGCACCACAGATTAGTTCGACTAGCGTATATCGCGTTTTCACTGCTTTTGACACTTACAGCCACTACATTCATTGATCCGCAAGATGATATTTTTTCCTGTTTCTATATGGTAATCCACTTTATTCGCCGTTTGTTTAGGTAAAGTAGTCATAATTTCAAGGAGCAGATGATTTTGGATGTATATTGTTACCAAGGGCCAGGGAGCATCAGGTGCTGCACCACCGACCCGCACTGGCCGCCCTGGCGATACTGCTGCTCAGGCCACAGCACCACAGATTAGTTCGAATAGCGTATATCGCGTTTTCACTGCTTTTTACACAGCCACTACATTTATTTTTCCGCAAAATGATATTTTTTCCTGTTTCTATATGGTAATCCACTTTATTCGCCGTTTGTTTAGGTAAAGTAGTCATAATTTCAAGGAGCAGATGATTTTAGATGTATATAGATACCATGGGCCAGGGAGCATCAGGTGCTGCACCACCGACCCGCACTGGCCGCCCTGGCCACACTCCTGCTCAGGCCACAGCACCACAGGTTAGTTCGACTAGCGTATATCGCGTTTTCACTGCTTTTGACACTTACAGCCACTACATTTATTTTTCCGCACAATGATATTTTTTTTTTTTCTATATGATAATCCACTTTATTCGCCGTTTGTTTAGGTAAAGTAGTCATAATTTCAATAGCAGATGATTTTGGATGTATATAGTTACCATGGGCCAGGGAGCATCAGGTGCTGCACCACCGACCCGCACTGGCCGCCCTGGCCACACTGCTGCTCAGGCCACAGCACCACAGATTAGTTCGACTAGCGTATATCGCGTTTTCACTGCTTTTGACACTTACAGCTACTACATTCATTTTTCCGCAAAATGATATTTTTTCCTGTTTCTATATGGTAATCCACTATATTCGCCGTTTGTTTAGGTAAAGTTGTCATAATTTCAAGGAGCAGATGATTTTGGATGTATATAGTTACCATGGGCCAGGGAGCATCAGGTGCTGCACCACCGACCCGCACTGGCCGCCCTGGCCACACTGCTGCTCAGGCCACAGCACTACAGATTAGTTCGACTAGCGTATATCGCGTTTTCACTGCTTTTGACACTTACAGCTACTACATTCATTTTTCCGCAAAATGATATTTTTTTCTGTTTCTATATGGTAATCCACTTTATTCGCCGTTTGTTTAGGTAAAGTAGTCATAATTTCAAGGAGCAGATTATTTTGGATGTATATAGTCACCATGGGCCAGGGAGCATCAGGTGCTGCACCACCGACCCGCACTGGCCGCCCTGGCCACACTGCTGCTCAGGCCACAGCACCACAGATTAGTTCGACTAGCGTATATCGCGTTTTCACTGCTTTTGGCACTTACAGCTATTACATTCATTTTTCCGCAAAATGATATTTTTTCCTGTTTCTATATGGTAATCCACTTAATTCGCCGTTTGTTTAGGTAAAGTAGTCATAATTTCAAGGAGCAGATGATTTTGGATATATATAGTTACCATGGGCCAGGGAGCATCAGGTGCTGCACCACCGACCCGCACTGGCCGCCCTGGCCACACTGCTGCTGAGGCCACAGCACCACAGATTAGTTCGACTAGCGTATATCGCGTTTTCACTGCTTTTGACACAGCCACTACATTTATTTTTCCGCAAAATGATATTCTTTCCTGTTTCTATATGGTAATCCACTTTATTCGCCGTTTGTTTAGGTAAAATAGTCATAATTTCAAGGAGCAGATGATTTTGGATGTATATAGTTACCATGGGCCAGGGAGCATCAGGTGCTGCACCACCGACCCACACTGGCCGCCCTGGCCACACTGCTGCTCAGGCCACAGCACCACAGATTAGTTCGACTAGCGGATATTGCGTTTCCACTGCTTTTGACACTTACAGCCACTACATTCATTTTCCCGCAAAATGATATTTTTTCCTGTTTCTATATGGTAATCCACTTTATTCGCCGTTTGTTTAGGTAAAGTAGTCCTAATTTCAAGGAGCAGATGATTTTGGATGTATATAGTTACCATTTGCCAGGGAGCATCCGGTGCTGCACCACCGACCCGCACTGGCCGCCCTGGCCACACTGCTGCTCAGGCCACAGCACCACAGGTTAGTTCGACTAGCGTATATCGCGTTTTCACTGCTTTTGACACTTACAGCCACTACATTCATTTATCCGCAAAATGATATTTTTTCCTGTTTCTATATGGTAATCCACTTTATTCGCCGTTTGTTTAGGTAAAGTAGTCATAATTTCAAGGAGCAGATGATTTTGGATGTATATAGTTTACCATGGGCCAGGGAGCATTAGGTGCAGCACCACCGACCCGCACTGGCCGCCCTGGCCACACTGCTGCTCAGGCCACAGCACCACAGATTAGTTCGACTAGCGTATATCGCGTTTTCACTGCTTTTGACACTTACAGCCACTACATTCATTTTTCCGCAAAATGATATTATTTCCTGTTTCTATATGGTAATCCACTTTATTCGCCGTTTGTTTAGGTAAAGTAGTCATAATTTCAAAGAGCAGATGATTTTGGATGTATATAGGTACCATGGGCCAGGGAGCATCAGGGTGCTGCACCACCGACCCACACTGGCCGCCCTGGCCGCACTGCTGCGCAGGCCACAGCACCACATTAGTTCGACTAGCGTATATCGCGTTTTTCACTGCTTTTGACACTTACAGCCACTACATTCATTAATTCACAAAATGATATTTTTTTCCTGTTTCTATATGGTAATCCACTTTATTTGCCGTTTGTTTAGGTAACGTAGCCATAATTTCAAGGAGCAGATGATTTTGGATGTATATAGTTACCATGGGCCAGGGAGCATCAGGTGCTGCACCACCGACCCGCACTGACCGCCCTGGCCACACTGCTGCTCAGGCCACAGCACCACAGATTAGTTCGACTAGCGTATACCGCGTTTTCACTGCTTTTGACACAGCCACTACATTCATTTTTCCGCAAAATGATATTTTTTCTTGTTTCTATATGGTAATCCACTTTATTCGCCGTTTGTTTAGGTAAAGTAGTCATAATTTCAAGGAGCAGATGATTTTGGATGTATTTATTTACCATGGGCCAGGGAGCATCAGGTGTTGCACCACCGACCCGCACTGGCCGCCCTGGCCACACTGCTGCTCAGGCCACAGCACCACAGATTAGTTCGACTAGCGTATACTGCGTTTTCACTGCTTTTGACGCTTACAGCCACTACATTCATTTATCCGCAAAATGATATTTTTTCCTGTTTCTATATGGTAATCTACTTTATTCGCCGTTTGTTTAGGTAAAGTAGTCATAATTTCAAGGAGCAGATGATTTTGGATGTATATAGTTACCATGGGTCAGGGAGCATCAGGTGCTGCACCAGCGACCCGCACTGGCCGCCCTGGCCATGCTGCTGCTCAGGCCACAGCACCAGAGATTAGTTCGACTAGCGTATATCGCGTTTACACTGCTTTTGAAACTTACAGCCACTACATTCATTTTTTCCGCAAAATTATATTTTATCCTGTTTCTATATGGTAATCCACTTTATTCGACGTTTGTTTAGGGAATGTAGTCATAATTTCAAGGAGCAGATGATTTTGGATGTATATAGTTACCATGGGCCAGGGAGCATCAGGTGCTGCACGACCGACCCGCACTGGCCGCCCTGGCCACACTGCTGCTCAGGCCACAGCACCACAGATTAGATCGACTAGCGTATATCGCGTTTTCACTGCTTTTGACACAGCTACTACATTTAATTTTCCGCAAAATGATATTTTTCCCTGTTTTTATATGGTAATCCACTTCATTCCCCGTTTGTTTAGGAAAATTAGTCATAATTTCAAGGAGCAGATGATTTTGGATGTATATAGTTACCATGGGCCAGGGAGCATCAGGTGCTGCACCACCGGACCCACAGTGGCCGCCCTGGCCACATTGCTGCTCAGGCCACAGCACCACAGATTAGTTCGACCAGCGTATATTGCGTTTTCACTGCTTTGACACTTACAGCCACTACATTCATTTTTCCGCAAAATGATATTTTTTCCTGTTTCTATATGGTAATCCACTTTATTCGCCGTTTGTTTAGGTAAAGTAGTCATAATTTCAAGGAGCAGATGATTTTGGATGTATATAGTTACCATGGGCCAGGGAGCATCAGGTGCTGCACCACCGACCCGCACTGGCCGCCCTGGCCACACTGCTACTCAGGCCACAGCACCAGAGATTAGTTCGACTAGCGTATATCGCGTTTTCACTGGTTTTGACACTTACAGCCACTACGTTCATTTTTCCGCAAAATGATATTTTTTCCTGTTTCTATATGGTAATCCACTTTATTCGCCGTTTGGTTAGGTAAAGTAGTAATAATTTCAAGGAGCAGATGAATTTGGATGTATATAGGTACCATGGGCCAGTGAGCATCAGGTGCTGCACCACCGACCCACACTGGCCGCCCTGGCCGCACTGCTGCTCAGGCCACAGCACCACATTAGTTCGACTAGCGTATATCGCGTTTTCACTGCTTTTGACACTTACAGCCACTACATTCATTTATTCGCAAAATGATATTTTTTCCTGTTTCTATATGGTAATCCGCTTTATTTGCCGTTTTGTTTAGGTAAAGTAGCCATAATTTCAAGGAGCAGATGATTTTGGATGTATATAGTTACCATGGGCCAGGGAGCATCAGGTGCTGCACCACCGACCCGCACTGGCCGCCTGGCCACACTGCTGCTCAGGCCACAGCACCACAGATTAGTTCGACTAGCGTATACCGCGTTTTCACTGCTTTTTGACACAGCCACTACATTCGTTTTTCCGCAAAAATGATATTTTTTCTTGTTTCTATATGGTAATCCACTTTATTCGCCGTTTGTTTAGGTAAAGTAGTCATAATTTCAAGGAGCAGATGATTTTGGATGTATATATTTACCATGGGCCAGGGAGCATCAGGTGTTGCACCACCGACCCGCACTGGCCGCCCTGGCCATACTGCTGCTCAGGCCACAGCACCACAGATTAGTTCGACTAGCGTATACTGCGTTTTCACTGCTTTTGACGCTTACAGCCACTACATTCATTGATCCGCAAAATGATATTTTTTCCTGTTTCTATATGGTAATCCACTTTATTCGCCGTTTGTTTAGGTAAAGTAGTCAAAATTTCAAGGAGCAGATGATTTTGGATGTATATAGTTACCATGGGCCAGGGGAGCATCAGGTGCTGCACCACCGACCCGCACTGGCCGCCCTGGCCACACTGCTGCTCAGGCCACAGCACCACAGATTAGTTAGACTAGCGTATAACGCGTTTTCACTGCTTTTGACACAGCTACTACATTTATTTTTCCGCAAAATGATATTTTTCCCTGTTTCTATATGGTAATCCACTTTATTCCCCGTTTGTTTAGGTAAAATTAGTCATAATTTCAAGGAGCAGATGATTTTGGATGTATATAGTTACCATGGGCCAGGGAGCATCAGGTGCTGCACCACCGACCCACAGTGGCCGCCCCTGGCCACACTGCTGCTCAGGCCACAGCACCACAGATTAGTTCGACCAGCGTATATTGCGTTTTCACTGCTTTTGACACTTACAGCCACTACATTCATTTTTCCGCAAAATGATATTTTTTCCTGTTTCTATATGGTAAACCACTTTATTCGCCGTTTGTTTAGGTAAAGTAGTCATAATTTCAAGGAGCAGATGATTTTGGATGTATATAGTTACCATGGGCCAGGGAGCATCAAGTGCTTCACCACCGACCCGCAGTGGCCGCCCTGGCCACACTGCTGCTCAGGCCACAGCACCACAGATTAGTTCGACTAGCGTATATCGCGTTTTCACTGCTTTTGACACTTACAGCCACTACATTTATTTTTCTGCAAAATGATATTTTTTCCTGGTCCTATATGGTAATCCACTTTATTCGCCGTTTGTTTAGGTAAAGTAGTCATAATTTCAAGGAGCAGATGATTTTGGATGTATATAGTTACCATGGGCCAGGGAGCATCAGGTGCTGCACCACCGACCCGCACTGGGCGCCCTGGCCACACTGCTGCTCAGGCCACAGCACCACAGATTAGTTCGACTAGCGTATATCGCGTTTTCACTGCTTTTGACACTTACAGCCACTACGTTCATTTTTCCGCAAAATGATATTATTTCCTGTTTCTATATGGTAATCCACTTTATTCGCCGTTTGTTTAGGTAAAGTAGTCATAATTTCAAGGAGCAGATGATTTTGGATGTATATAGTTACCATGGGTCAGGGAGCATCAGGTGCTGCACCAGCGACCCGCACTGGCCGCCCTGGCCATGCTGCTGCTCAGGCCACAGCACCAGAGATTAGTTCGACTAGCGTATATCGCGTTTACACTGCTTTTGAAACTTACAGCCACTACATTCATTTTTTCCGCAAAATTATATTTTATCCTGTTTCTATATGGTAATCCACTTTATTCGACGTTTGTTTAGGGAATGTAGTCATAATTTCAAGGAGCAGATGATTTTTGATGTATATAGTTACCATGGGCCAGGGAGCATCAGGTGCTGCACGACCGACCCGCACTGGCCGCCCTGGCCACACTGCTGCTCAGGCCACAGCACCACAGATTAGATCGACTAGCGTATATCGCGTTTTCACTGCTTTTGACACAGCTACTACATTTAATTTTCCGCAAAATGATATTTTTCCCTGTTTTTATATGGTAATCCACTTCATTCCCCGTTTGTTTAAGAAAATTAGTCATAATTTCAAGGAGCAGATGATTTTGGATGTATATAGTTACCATGGGCCAGGGAGCATCAGGTGCTGCACCACCGACCCACAGTGGCCGCCCTGGCCACATTGCTGCTCAGGCCACAGCACCACAGATTAGTTCGACCAGCGTATATTGCGTTTTCACTGCTTTTGACACTTACAGCCACTACATTCATTTTTCCGCAAAATGATATTTTTTCCTGTTTCTATATGGTAATCCACTTTATTCGCCGTTTGTTTAGGTAAAGTAGTCATAATTTCAAGGAGCAGATGATTTTGGATGTATATAGTTACCATGGGCCAGGGAGCATCAAGTGCTTCACCACCGACCCGCACTGGCCGCCCTGGCCAAACTGCTGCTCAGGGCCACAGCACCACAGATTAGTTCGACTAGCGTATATCGCGTTTTCACTGCTTTTGACACTAACAGCCACTACATTCATTTATCCGCAAAATGATATTTTTTCCTGTTTCTATATGGTAATCCACTTTATTCGCCGTTTGTTTAGGTAAAGTAGTCATAATTTCAAGGAGCAGATGATTTTGGATGTATATAGTTACCATGGGCCAGGGAGCATCAGGTGCTGCACCACCGACCCAAAGTGGCCGACCTGGCCACACTGTTGCTCAGGCCACAGCACCACAGATTAGTTCGACTAGCGTATATCGCGTTTTCACTGCTTTTTGACACTTACAGCCACTACATTTATTTTTCCGCAAAATGATATTTTTTTCCTGGTCCTATATGGTAATCCACTTTATTCGCCGTTTGTTTAGGTAAAGTAGTCATAATTTCAAGGAGCAGATGATTTTGGATGTATATAGTTACCATGGGCCAGGGGAGCATCAGGTGCTGCACCACCGACCCGCACTGGCCGCCCTGGCCACACTGCTGCTCAGGCCACAGCACCAGAGATTAGTTCGACTAGCGTATATCGCGTTTTCACTGCTTTTGACACTTACAGCCACTACGTTCATTTTTCCGCAAAATGATATTTTTTCCTGTTTCTATATGGTAATCCACTTTATTCGCCGTTTGGTTAGGTAAAGTAGTAATAATTTCAAGGAGCAGATGATTTTGGATGTATATAGGTACCATGGGCCAGTGAGCATCAGGTGCTGCACCACCGACCCACACTGGCCGCCCTGGCCGCACTGCTGCTCAGGCCACAGCACCACATTAGTTCGACTAGCGTATATCGCGTTTTCACTGCTTTTGACACTTACAGCCACTACATTCATTTATTCGCAAAATGATATTTTTTTCCTGTTTCTATATGATAATCCGCTTTATTTGCCGTTTGTTTAGGTAAAGTAGCCATAATTTCAAGGAGCAGATGATTTTGGATGTATATAGTTACCATGGGCCAGGGAGCATCAGGTGCTGCACCACCGACCCGCACTGGCCGCCCTGGCCACACTGCTGCTCAGGCCACAGCACCACAGATTAGTTCGACTAGCGTATACCGCGTTTTCACTGCTTTTGACACAGCCACTACATTCGTTTTTCCGCAAAATGATATTTTTTCTTGTTTCTATATGGTAATCCACTTTATTCGCCGTTTGTTTAGGTAAAGTAGTCATAATTTCAAGGAGCAGATGATTTTGGATGTATATATTTACCATGGACCAGGGAGTATCAGGTGTTGCACCACCGACCCGCACTGGCCGCCCTGGCCACACTGCTGCTCAGGCCACAGCACCACAGATTAGATCGACTAGCGTATATCGCGTTTTCACTGCTTTTGACACAGCTACTACATTTAATTTTCCGCAAAAAGATATTTTTCCCTGTTTTTATATGGTAATCCACTTCATTCCCCGTTTGTTTAGGAAAATTAGTCATAATTTCAAGGAGCAGATGATTTTGGATGTATATAGTTACCATGGGCCAGGGAGCATGAGGTGCTGCACCACCGACCCACAGTGGCCGCCCTGGCCACATTGCTGCTCAGGCCACAGCACCACAGATTAGTTCGACCAGCGTATATTGCGTTTTCACTGCTTTTGACACTTACAGCCACTACATTCATTTTTCCGCAAAATGATATTTTTTCCTGTTTCTATATGGTAATCCACTTTATTCGCCGTTTGTTTAGGTAAAGTAGTCATAATTTCAAGGAGCAGATGATTTTGGATGTATATAGTTACCATGGACCAGGGAGCATCAAGTGCTTCACCACCGACCCGCACTGGCCGCCCTTGCCACACTGCTGCTCAGGCCACAGCACCACAGATTAGTTCGACTAGCGTATATCGCGTTTTCACTGCTTTTGACACTATCAGCCACTACATTCATTTATCCGCAAAATGATATTTTTTCCTGTTTCTATATGGTAATCCACTTTATTCGCCGTTTGTTTAGGTAAAGTAGTCATAATTTCAAGGAGCAGATGATTTTGGATGTATATAGTTACCATGGGCCAGGGAGCATCAGGTGCTGCACCACCGACCCAAAGTGGCCGACCTGGCCACACTGCTGCTCAGGCCACAGCACCACAGATTAGTTCGACTAGCGTATATCGCGTTTTCACTGCTTTTGACACTTACAGCCACTACATTCATTTATTCGCAAAATGATATTTTTTCCTGTTTCTATATGGTAATCCGCTTTATTTGCCGTTTGTTTAGGTAAAGTAGCCATAATTTCAAGGAGCAGATGATTTTGGATGTATATAGTTACCATGGGCCAGGGAGCATCAGGTGCTGCACCACCGACCCGCACTGGCCGCCCTGGCCACACTGCTGCTCAGGCCACAGCACCACAGATTAGTTCGACTAGCGTATACCGCGTTTTCACTGCTTTTGACACAGCCACTACATTCGTTTTTCCGCAAAATGATATTTTTTCTTGTTTCTATATGGTAATCCACTTTATTCGCCGTTTGTTTAGGTGAAGTAGTCATAATTTCAAGGAGCAGATGATTTTGGATGTATATATTTACCATGGACCAGAGAGCATCAGGTGTTGCACCACCGACCCGCACTGGCCGCCCTGGCCATACTGCTGCTCAGGCCACAGCACCACAGATTAGTTCGACTAGCGTATACTGCGTTTTCACTGCTTTTGACGCTTACAGCCACTACATTCATTGATCCGCAAAATGATATTTTTTCCTGTTTCTATATGGTAATCCACTTTATTCGCCCTTTGTTTAGGTAAAGTAGTCATAATTTCAAGGAGAAGATGATTTTGGATGTATATAGTTACCATGGGCCAGGGAGCATCAGGTGCTGCACCACCGACCCGCACTGGCCGCCCTGGCCACACTGCTGCTCAGGCCACAGCACCACAGATTAGTTCGACTAGCGTATAACGCGTTTTCACTGCTTTTGACACAGCTACTACATTTATTTTTCCGCAAAATGATATTTTTCCCTGTTTCTATATGGTAATCCACTTTATTCCCCGTTTGTTTAGGTAAATTAGTCATAATTTCAAGGAGCAGATGACTTTGGATGTATATAGTTACCATGGGCCAGGGAGCATCAGGTGCTGCACCACCGACCCACAGTGGCCGCCCTGGCCACACTGCTGCTCAGGCCACAGCACCACAGATTAGTTCGACCAGCGTATATTGCGTTTTCACTGCTTTTGACACTTACAGCCACTACATTCATTTTTCCGCAAAATGATATTTTTTCCTGTTTCTATATGGTAAACCACTTTATTCGCCGTTTGTTTAGGTAAAGTAGTCATAATTTCAAGGAGCAGATGATTTTGGATGTATATAGTTACCATGGGCCAGGGAGCATCAAG
>JAOYRU010000764.1:5000-15000 GCA_026315105.1 Locusta migratoria
CCCGACACGACGCTCCCAAGTCTCCGAAGCGAGGCGGGCGCCGAAACGCCTGCCGGCTTCAGTATACGTAGCCGACCCTCAGCCAGACGTGGCCCGGGAACGGAATCCATGGACCGCAATGTGCGTTCGAAACGTCGATGTTCATGTGTCCTGCAGTTCACATGTCGACGCGCAATTTGCTGCGTTCTTCATCGACCCACGAGCCGAGTGATCCACCGTCCTGGGTGATCTTTTTTCACAATTTTTGTCTGTTCGTTGCGTGCGCAACTGTTTGCATAGGCGGGACCGGGGCGTTTGACGGCCCCTGTTCCATTCCACATTCGTCGTACGGCTCCACACCGGAGCAGAGAGGCACTCGGGCGAAAGTCATTCAAAACCGGCGCCGGGCGCCAGGTGCCGCGGGCCTCCCGCCTCCGGAGCTTCAGCGCTCGTACACCAGCTCAGCAGTTAGTTTTGAGACGTGCGCGTGGTCCCGCACGCGGCGCGCGCCCAGGAGGCGCAGTGTCTGTATGCGCGACAAGACACGCACATCGCAAGACATGCAGTCAAGTCGGTAATGATCCTTCCGCAGGTTCACCTACGGAAACCTTGTTACGACTTTTACTTCCTCTAAATGATCAAGTTTGGTCATCTTTCCGGTAGCATCGGCAACGACAGAGTCGATGCCGCGTACCAGTCCGAAGACCTCACTAAATCATTCAATCGGTAGTAGCGACGGGCGGTGTGTACAAAGGGCAGGGACGTAATCAACGCGAGCTTATGACTCGCGCTTACTGGGAATTCCTCGTTCATGGGGAACAATTGCAAGCCCCAATCCCTAGCACGAAGGAGGTTCAGCGGGTTACCCCGACCTTTCGGCCTAGGAAGACACGCTGATTCCTTCAGTGTAGCGCGCGTGCGGCCCAGAACATCTAAGGGCATCACAGACCTGTTATTGCTCAATCTCGTGCGGCTAGAAGCCGCCTGTCCCTCTAAGAAGAAAAGTAATCGCTGACAGCACGAAGGATGTCACGCGACTAGTTAGCAGGCTAGAGTCTCGTTCGTTATCGGAATTAACCAGACAAATCGCTCCACCAACTAAGAACGGCCATGCACCACCACCCACCGAATCAAGAAAGAGCTATCAATCTGTCAATCCTTCCGGTGTCCGGGCCTGGTGAGGTTTCCCGTGTTGAGTCAAATTAAGCCGCAGGCTCCACTCCTGGTGGTGCCCTTCCGTCAATTCCTTTAAGTTTCAGCTTTGCAACCATACTTCCCCCGGAACCCAAAAGCTTTGGTTTCCCGGAGGCTGCCCGCCGAGTCATCGGAGGAACTGCGGCGGATCGCTGGCTGGCATCGTTTATGGTTAGAACTAGGGCGGTATCTGATCGCCTTCGAACCTCTAACTTTCGTTCTTGATTAATGAAAACATACTTGGCAAATGCTTTCGCTTCTGTTCGTCTTGCGACGATCCAAGAATTTCACCTCTAACGTCGCAATACGAATGCCCCCGCCTGTCCCTATTAATCATTACCTCGGGTTCCGAAAACCAACAAAATAGAACCGAGGTCCTATTCCATTATTCCATGCACACAGTATTCAGGCGGGCTTGCCTGCTTTAAGCACTCTAATTTGTTCAAAGTAAACGTGCCGGCCCACCTCGACACTCGGTAAAGAGCACCGCGGTAGGATTTCAACGGGGTCCGCCTCGGGACGCACGGGCACGCACGAGGCGGCCGCGCGCCTTCGGCTCGCCCCACCGGCAGGACGTCCCACGATACATGCCAGTTAAACACCGACGGGCGGTGAACCAACAGCGTGGGACACAAATCCAACTACGAGCTTTTTAACCGCAACAACTTTAATATACGCTATTGGAGCTGGAATTACCGCGGCTGCTGGCACCAGACTTGCCCTCCAATAGATACTCGTTAAAGGATTTAAAGTGTACTCATTCCGATTACGGGGCCTCGGATGAGTCCCGTATCGTTATTTTTCGTCACTACCTCCCCGTGCCGGGAGTGGGTAATTTGCGCGCCTGCTGCCTTCCTTGGATGTGGTAGCCGTTTCTCAGGCTCCCTCTCCGGAATCGAACCCTGATTCCCCGTTACCCGTTACAACCATGGTAGGCGCAGAACCTACCATCGACAGTTGATAAGGCAGACATTTGAAAGATGCGTCGCCGGTACGGAGACCGTGCGATCAGCCCAAAGTTATTCAGAGTCACCAAGGCAAACGGACCGGACGAGCCGACCGATTGGTTTTGATCTAATAAAAGCGTCCCTTCCATCTCTGGTCGGGACTCTGTTTGCATGTATTAGCTCTAGAATTACCACAGTTATCCAAGTAACGTGGGTACGATCTAAGGAACCATAACTGATTTAATGAGCCATTCGCGGTTTCACCTTAATGCGGCTTGTACTGAGACATGCATGGCTTAATCTTTGAGACAAGCATATGACTACTGGCAGGATCAACCAGGGAGCTGCCTTGCTTGCATAGCGTAGCAGCGAGGCCTGGCCGGGAGTGCATCCCGGCGGCCCGCGCGAACACGCAGTTCGCACCAGGAAGAAGAGTCCAGGAGGAGGCGGGGCTCCCCTGCACGATACACCTCGAAACCCTCTCAGGTCCCGGCGGCGCGCGGCGCCGGCCGAAGCACGTGGTCGGGTCCGAGAGAGGCGCAATCGCCCGGAGACAGGCGAGTAGACGAGTTCAGAAAACCCGTGCTCCCAACTGAGCTTGCCGCTGCCGGCAGAGGCCCGGGAGCGTGCTGTCGTGGCATTGCCGGCGGGAGGCAACACGGACGGCCGAGGCCGGCCGGAAGCTCCGGCGCCGGCGCCACAAGGGCGGGGCCGGGGCCCCGCCCCGTAGGCGGCGTGCAGAAGCGGGCGGGCGCGGCCGAGTCACCGGCCGCCGGCCGCGGTACAAGCCGCCGGCGAGAACCGCCGGGGCCACCGAGCCAGCAGCCGGAGTCGGGCCGCCGAACGCCGGGCGGCGGAGCAGCCCACACAGGCCGCAGCCGCCGCGCCGCGCTTCGCACAGCGCGCCCCGCCGCCGCTCCCACTCGCGGGGAGCCGCGCCGGCCGCGCGCCGCCGCGCGCCCCTCCCGCCCGCCGCGCGCCGCGCCCGGCCGCCGCCTCGGCGGCAGCGCGCCGGCGCCGCGCGGCCGGCGCGCGCGCCCGCGCCGCCCGCCCCACCGCCGCCGCGCGGCCCCCGCCCGCCGGCCGGCGTCGCCGCCCGCCCGCCGGCCCACCGTACCGGTCGCCACGCACTTCGGCAAGAAAGTGCACCACCGGGTGACCGTCACACGCAATCGTACGAATCGCGTGTTGCGTCCCAGAGAGCAACCGGTGACGATAGGGCAACGACACCACACCCATTTCAGTGGGTCCTGTGAAGTTGGCAACCCTTTCTTTGGTCCTTTGGAGAACGTACTCTCCTTTCGGAGTTCTAGACGGATACGCGATAGGTGCGGGGTGCAAAACGTAAATAGCTCTGCAACAGTTCGCCGACAAACATACGGAACTTTCCCGCAGACTGTAGTGGTTGTTTGTCTCGTCCCCTCCGCCCGTTTTCGGTTCGTCTGTTTTTCTTTCATGTCCGTTTCTGTTCTTTTGTTGTTGGTTCCGTTACTGCGGTTGTTCCTGTTGTTGTGCCCTGCTTGTTTGTGGTGTTTGTTGTTGTCGCCGTTTACACACATAGCTCCGATCACAGTCGGAAGTAGCTCCCAAAGAGCTGTACAGGTAATCCCAATGACATTTGACTGTGCACACCATACGTCATGCGGTAGATGCAATAATGGGGACTCCATTGACACGCCACTGTGAGGTTCCGGGGTTCCCCGTACAAAATCGAAATACCCCTGTCGATTTTCGCCGGCAAAATAGTAGCAATTGACCACAAACTGGAGTCGTTTTGGAGGTGGCTTGACAGAATTCTTTGCCCAATAGCGCAAACAGAGCCCGCGAAGCGTTCTACAGGACATCCGAAAAACATCTGTCCGTGCAGAGTATACGTCATCAGGTAAATGCAGCCATGTGGAATGCATCGTCACGTCACTGTACACTGGCACCACTGTCGTCGGGAAACCGGCATTGTCTTTGGGGCCTCTGTGTACATATACTGCACTTGTAGAGTGCGTGGGAACATTGCTATCGAATCGCCCGAAGAGCACGAAACAAAACAAACAAACGTGCGTTTACCACGGTGGATATCCGAGTAGCTGTCGTATTTGTGCCCCTCACCCGGGACATGTACATTTGCCGCACATTCAATGAGCGAGTACCGACCATCGTAGACAAGAACCATTGCACATGTCCCCAGAGCTCGGGAAGGAAACAAAAACGAGTCGAATTGTTGGAAGGAAACGGGTGCACAGTCCACGGTAGCATGTCAATGGACACCCCATTATTGCAATTACCTCATGCGGTATAATCCGCACGGAACAATGCTATTCGGCGTACCTGCAGAACCCGTTGCCGGCCATTGAGAACCGCGATCGGAACCATGTTCGTACAATTAGGCAAACGAGTATCTCGAAGGACACCACATGTCGTGGTGATGTGTCGTAGTCTGCAGAACCATGCAAACCGTGTACAGAGAACCCCCGAACCGATGTCGTGGACGCAGGTGGAACGATGTCGCGCGCCACGCACACGAAAGGCATAAGTACGCATGCGCGCCCGGGTAAGCACCAGCGCCGCCTCACCGACAATAGCACCAGCGGGTAGCTGTGATCAGGAACGACGTGGCGAGGTGACGCGCGGTTACGGTACGCCACGGTACGTTAGGGTTGCGTTAGGTTAGGTTACGTGAGGTCGGGTTAGGTTAGGCTACGTTGGGTTAGGTTAGGTCACGTTGCGTTAGGTTAGGTCAGGTTAGGTTAGGTTAGGTTAGGGTAGGGCAGGGTAGGCGACGCGACGCTAGGTTACGTTAGCGGAGGGCAGGGCAGGTGACGCGACGCGACGCCAGGCCGGGTCACGTCACGTCGCGTCACAGCGCGCCGGGCGGCGCCCGCGGCCGCGCCCCGCCCCCCACACCAGCCGACGCCGGCCTGCGGAGGGCGGCGCGACGTGCGCGCGTGCGGGGCACAGCCGCGCGCCGGGGCCGCCCGCCCGACGGGCACCGGGCGCCGGGGCAGCGGCCGGCCGCGGCCCGGCCGAGGCGCCCAGGCCGGCGGCGCGGCGGCGCGCGGGGCCGGCAGCGGGCGCGGCGCGTGCGCCCCGCGGGGGCCGGTGGCGCTGCGCCGGGCCGGGCCGGAGTGGCGGCGGTCCGAGCGGCCGGCGGCCGGCGGGGGCGCGCGCCGCCGCCCCCGACCGAACCGAGCGGATAGGGACAGCGGGAAAGTCGGGGAGGGCGGCGAACGCGTCACGGCGCGGTCCCGGGGGGTGCCCACAGTGGAATGAGAGGGCGACCAGGGCCCGCCGTCCACCCGCGCGTGGCGCGAAATTCGGGGGTCGCCCGGCGGAGGAGGGCCGGCGACGGCGCGAGCCGGCGGCCGGAGGAGCGGACGTGTGTTCGCGCGGCGACAAATGGACCGGCCGCCACCGTCTGTGTCCGCGAGCGCCAACCCGAACGCCGGAGGCCGGCGGCAGTGCGAGACGGGCGGGCAAATGGCACACGTATGGGAGCACCCGAAACGGCGCGCGCGCGCGGCAAAAAAAAAAAAAAAAAAAAAAAAAAAATCACCATCAAACACGAACGAAGAAGAGGGGGGGGGGGGGGGGGGGTGCGGCGGCACGGACACACACGCAAAAAAGAAGAGGTAACATGTGCATTACGACACAAGGTCGGCAATACGCGCGCACGACAAGGTGCATCACCGGCCATTGGACGGGTACACGAACGGAG
Source organism: Locusta migratoria (assembly GCA_026315105.1). Taxonomy (NCBI): domain Eukaryota; kingdom Metazoa; phylum Arthropoda; class Insecta; order Orthoptera; family Acrididae; genus Locusta; species Locusta migratoria. The sequence continues at coordinate 10,830 of JAOYRU010000764.1, forward strand.
GACGTCCGTACAGAACGAACGCAGACAGACGCGCGAGTGGGTGAGACCAGGATCCCGGTTCCGCCCTCCCGCCGGCCCGTCGATGTGGTGCAGGGCGACGACGCGCCGTGGAGGAGCGGCCCGCGGCCGTCGCCAGCGTGTGCGGCGCCGAGGGCGCGACAGGTGGCGCTGCCGGCGACGGGTGCGCGGAACCGCCGATAGGTGGCGCCGGCGAGGGCACGGCGGGAGGCGGGCGGCCGTCGTGCGGCCGGCAGATGGCGGCACCGCGCCGAGGAGCCGGCCGGGTTAATGGCGGGGACGGCGGTGACGCCGCCACGTAGAGACCAATTGCGACGGGCGAACGAGGAGGCGCCGCCCCGGAGCGCAGGGGCGCGCCCGATCGCGTTGGGCGGCACTCGCGCGGCGCGGCCGGGGGGGGGGGTGGCCCGCACCCGGTTCACGGCCGACGTCGCCAGCGACACGAGGGCGGAGGGTGCCGGACCTGCGACGTTGGCACCCCTGCGTCGGGAAGGCGTACATGTCGAGACAGAGATGCAATTGGTGCGGAGGTCCGTGTACGAAAGGGAAACAGGTGCGCATAAATGCCGCCGAGAAGGTACACAAACGTACCGCAAAGGTTGTGCGGGCTCCTCACGAGTGTCCGCCCAGTGGTGCAAACATCGTAGTAACTAGGTCGCAAGGAGGTCTACCGGAAGCCGTCGTGACGTGTCGCCGTGCACACCGTACGTCGGCGGATAGACGCGGTGATGTGGGAGGTCATTTGCGCGTTACTGCACACGCGGCACCGCGCGTCCGAGACAGGCACACCGTCATTTTGCGGCCCTGTGTACATACACCACAGTTGTAGAGGTCATGTGAACATTCGTATGGTAACCGCCCGAGGGAAATACGTGTACAAACGCCAGACCGCAGTTGTACGACGCGACGGGCATGGGAGGGAAGCATCGGTTGGGAAGGGCGTGAGGCAGGGTGCTAGCCCACCTCCGATGCTTTTCAGTGTGCACATCGAGCAGGCGGTGAAGGAAAGCACGGACGGCTTTGGGATAGGGAGTAACGTTCAGGGGGACGACAGGACAACATTGCGTGTTGCCGATGGCAGTGTAATGCTGCCAGAGACAGCAAAGGACCTGGAAGAGCGGTTGAATGGAATGGACAGTGTGTTGCGGGGAATGTATACAATGGACATTGACAAGAGCAAAACAAAAGTAATGGAAGTGCGGTCGTCGAGGATCAGGCGATGCCGAAGGAGGTAGAGTGGGGAACGATACAATGTCGGCGGTAGATGCGTTGTGTTACGTGGGTAGGGAAATAACGGGCGATGGTCGCGGTACAGAGGACATAAAATGCAGAATGGCGACGGGAGGGAAAGCATTCCGGGAAGACGAGAAATGTGCTAACACCGAACAGTAATGTGCGTATGAGGAGGCCTTTTCGGAAAGCATTTGAGCGGAGAGGTGCCTTGTACGGACGTGACGCGTGGACGACAGGCGGTGCGGACAGGGGGAGATTAGAGGCGTTTGAGATGTGGTGCCACAGACGAATGCCAATGATTAGGTGGGTAGCTCGCATAACCAATGAAGAGGTACTGGACAGACCCGTGGCCAAAAGAGGGGATCGCAGACATCGAGGAATCGTACATGTAGCACCGGGGGGAGGTGTGTGGGGGTACAAATCGCAGAGGGAGACCGAGAGACGCGTATAGTATGCCGATTCACGTGGATGTGGGTTGCCGTTCCCATGAGGAGATGAAAAGGCCTGCTCAGGACAGAGACTAGGGTGGGGAGCTGCATCAAAGCAGACCCCGGACCGAGGAGCATAATGCGAATAACATTAACCGCCCGGGACAAAGAGTATGGTGACATTTGCCGATACCGGATAGGCCGTCGCACGTGTGCCCCGTAACCGGGAAAGATACATGATCCGCAGGCCGAGACGGGTATTCCACCCGCTGCACATGCAATGTGTCGTTTGTACGCCCGACCGGGTACCGCGCATCGCAAACACGAACCGTTGCGCATGCCCCAGGAGCCCGCGAACAAAAGGGTCCCATCGTGGGGAGAAAGGTACAGCGGTAGAGCAGACGGGCGCAAATGCCACGGTAGCATGTGCGTGGACACCCCATTATGGGAGGTATCGCGTGAGGTGTAATGTGCACGGAGGACGTCCGCCAAGAGCCGGTCGACAGCCATTTTGGAACCGTGGGCCGAACCATGTCGGTGCGCGTTGTCCCTGTACCGGTGGTCGGTGTTCAGAACAATAGCGGGCCCGTGCACCGACACGTTGTCCTGCCCCCGATATTATCAGGGAAGGCCTGGTATTTGGACATCATTGCGGCATGGGGCGACAGTTGTCGATGAACGTGCGAGACGGGATCCGTTACGAACAACACTGTCAACCGGTTGCGCACGACGGAGGACACCCTTGCGTTGTACTACATAGCGATAGCATGTAGCAGACGGGGGCTGTACGGTATTGTGTCTGAGGTGGCCGCAATCACGTACATGCAGGTAAGTGTATGTGACGTGCGCGTACCGCACATGTACAAATACGGCCCCGCCCAGCACGTACATTGGCGCGTATGAATGTGTAGTAATGGGTCTGCCCTATCCTCCCGCCGCCCGTAATGTCTGTGGCAGCCGCGGTGAATCACCGCAACAATGGATGGCATCGGTGATGGGTAAGAGTGAATGGCGACATGTCGTGTAGCCCGCCGGTCGCGTGTACACACGTATTCCACGACATTGCCGTTTACCGGCCATAGATCCCGCAGGCGACGCCCGTGCACATGTCCAGACGTCCGAGGCGTGTGACGTACGTAACATTCCCATCCGACGTGTGCCACGTCGCCGACCGCACCGTACTGTGTGCTACACGGCCCGTAGTCCCATGTCGACGAACCGCCGTCCACTGTTCTGCGAGCGGGTACCACATCATCAACATCCCATGTACAGCCAAACGCCAGCCGCCGGTGGATCGATCGCGAAAGGTACCTGCCCGTCGAGCCGTTGCGTCACGTTCTGCCTGCACAGCACTCCACCGTGAGGTGGCGTACCGCTGCAGTGCAATGCGTGTAATGCGTGTCCCCGCACGTTACTGATTGGGCTCTTCCATGGCCTCTAACGTCAAACCACCTCCCTCCGTAGATGTGCCAATCGCACACGTTCATAGCCAGGCTGCAACACTATACCAGGTACACACGTTTGCAGATCAGATGAGATTAATTATTTGTCCCGTAGACCCAAATTGAGGGGATCCCCGTGGATGTGGAACATGTCAAGAAACAAAATGTACAGGTTGCATAACAACAAATACTAACAATGTAAATACGGATACATAATTGTTTAAGGTTCTTCTTTTAGGGTTTTTTTTGTGATCATATAATAGTACTAATATAGTATGGGTGCATGCAGCACGTGGTACAAGGTAGAAAGTCACTAACGGAGTAGAAGGAGGTGGCCACTAGAAGGTCGTTTAGGTTCCTCGTCAACTGACCTTTACTTGTAGCTAAATCGTTTGTACTTGATGGTAAAGTATTGGAAATGTGTGTTCCTGAGTAGTGGACCCCTTTGTGAACCGAAGTAGGTGCTTTTAGATCCTTGTGTGGACCATTGTTGTTTCTAGTATTGTATGTGTGAACCGAGCTGCTTGTTGGGAAAAGGGATATATTATTTATGACAAATGTCATTAAGGAATAAATACACTGAGAGGCGGTAGTTAATATACCCAGTTCTTTGAAGAGGCTTCTACAGGACGTCCGCGAATGTACGCCACAAATAATACGTATTACACGTTTTTGGGCTCTGAAGACTTGTGGCCGACCTGAAGAGTTAACCCCACAATTATTGTACCATATGACATTAAGGATTGAAAGTAAGCAAAGTATGCAAGCTTTGGTATTTGTATGTCTCCTATGTCTGAGAACACCCGTATTGGAAATACAGAGTTGTTGGGTCGTTTCTGCAGTGCTGTGGCGTGCTCCTCCCAACTAAATGTATTACCAAGCTGTAATCCCAGGCATTTAATTCTGTCAGCCTCTTGTATCTGCTCTTCTTCATATTCAATGCATATGCTGTAAGGAAATCTCTTACATGTCCTGAACTGCAGGTAGTGCGTCTTTGCAAAGTGTAATGACGATGAGTTGGATTTAAACCATGTAGTAATGTACATGAAA